>VSMD01015255.1:0-76619 GCA_008750895.1 Mirza zaza | reverse complement strand
CATCTTCTCATCTGTAAAAAGATTAATTACACCTATCTCCTAGGCTTATTGTGAAAGTCAAATAAGATCAAGATGAAACAGGACAAATGCAATGCCTGGCACCCAGCAGGCATTCAGCAGAGGGTAGCTAGGGATACTTCCCAACTCCGCTTTCCTCTGGCTCTGACCCAAATCAGGCCCCACTAACGCACAAGGAGAACTGGAGGTCTCCGTTGGCATTTAGAGAACTCCCAAGAGGGCAGAATGGGGCTCTCCAGGGCATGAGAATGTCAGTACATGACTGCACAGCAAGGTTCCTGCTCTCAAAACGTTTAAATGATAGAAGGCCGGGATAGGTAAACCATACACCCTCCTCGAATATGCAAAATAGATTACTAGGTCTCTGTCATTGGGTAAAGGGCCAGAAAGAGTTTCACTTTAAGGGAAAGATATAGATCAGATCATCTTTCTTCCCATTGCTGTCTAAGGTGCTTCAGGAAAGAACATTGAAAACTGATACAGAACTCAAATGTAAAATGGCCATCACATAGCTCAGAGTTAATTATAAGTAATTTTAATGAAACAAATTTGTTCCCTCAGGTTTCCATGTTCTTCCAAGAGGTGTAACGAAATACACCCAGGACACACACACTTATAAATTTGTAATAAACACAGCCCTCCAGCTCACCTAGACCACAGTTCTTGGCCGCTGCTTAGCGACAGGTGTCACATTCACGGTTGCCAGTGAGCCCAGGGGTGTCATTTCACTTCTAAATAAAGCATAATCGATAGAACCAGAACCATCCAGTAGGTACGTACAACTGTACCATTCCTGACTCATCGCAGAGCTTGTTTATGCAGAGGATAAAATTCGCCCCAGTTCGGCTTTGAGTAAATACACGGTAGTGTGTGCTCGGGACTGCGAATCAAGTGAATGTGGCTCCTGGAGGTGCCAAAGCCCGAGCCCTCCCCGGCCTTCCTCACGCGACAGATCTGGACTGAGTCTGGCCAGGGCACCGGGAACTCGATGCGGCTACCTGGGGAGGGAGCTTAGCGGCCCGCCCCTCTGGCTGCAGGACCAGCTCTGGCGACCCTTGCTGTCGCCGGCAGCGCGCGCCGAGCGAGCGCCTGGAGCAGAGCCCCGGGGGGACGGATGGCCGCCTCCTCGACACCCCGGTCCTCCCCTCCCCCGTGCCGCAGCCGCACGGCTCCCCCGCCCGGGAGCGAGCTGGCGGCCCGGGCCGCGGCGGCGCGCCCTGCTCACCGTGACTCCGTACTTGAGCGCGATGCCCTGCAGAGTGTCGCCGGCGCGGACCCGGTGCTCCACATGGCGCTCGATGACGCCGGCGCCCAGAGGCGCCCGCACGCTGGCCGTGCTGCCGTACGAGCGGGTCTTGGTGCGGGCGAGGCTCAGCGACAGCTCGGCCTCCTCGGACTCGGAGCCGGAGCGCGAGCGCGGCGGCGGCGGCGGGGCCGAGGGCCGCGGGGCGCGGGGGCCGCCTTCGCGCAGGGACGGCGCGGGCGAGGAGTCCGCCATGGGTCCTGCCGAGGCCGCCAGGTCGGGGAGCTCGCCAAGGGGGCGGCGCCTCCTCCTCCTCCTCCGCCGCCGCCTCTCCCTCCTCACAGGGGCTGCGGCTGGCCGTTCCGCGGAGGCGGCGGGCGCGAGGCCGAGGCGGGAAGCTGCGGGCCGGGCATGGCGGGCGCCTCCCTCCTCCGCGCCCTGCCGGCCCCGGGCGCCCGCGCGGCTCGCGCGCCTGCAAGGGGAAGAGCGGAGCGAGCTCCCGCCGCGGCCGGGCCCACTGCCGCGGCTCGTCCCTGCGCGCCAGTCCCGGGGAAGCCCTGCCCTGCGGGGAAGCGGGGGCGCGCCGCAGCCGCGGCGGCTAAGAGCGGCCCGGCCGTGGGCGGCCCGCGCGCCGGGCGGTCTCCTGCGCCATGCAGACGGAGCCTGGGCAGGACCCCGGCCACCGCAGGGAAACCGGAGCTTTGCTCTGCCCCGTCTACCGACTCCCCAGCGGGGGCCAGCTTGCTCACGCCTGAAAGCTCTGCCAACGCCGAGGGTACGTTTCTGCCCCCACCCTAGTGACCTCAGAGTCCACGTCACAGAAAAATTTAATAGCATCAAACACACAGCTTCTCCAGGTGCATCTCAACGCCTGGAGGGTGCAGTCCTTTCAGCATTACTCCAAGAGGTACAGTGCTTCTAAGGCCTGGTGGCTGGCCTCAAAATAACCTTCCAGTTGTTTGAGTTTCACTCTTCTCTGCACACCAGTGCCAATTTTAGTCCTGGGCTGCCGTGAAAGCCTGACTGCCATACAGTTCCCTCTCCTGGCTCACCAATTTACTATCTGCATCCATCTTTTTTCTTACCAGTTTCCTCTCTGACACCCCGAAATTTTAACTCACCCCGGTATTACCATTAAATCTACCCAAAGACTAGGTCTTACTCATCTTTTTAGCTACAGCATTGCCTGCCTCAGGGAAATAAAAAAATATACATGACCACAAGTAGTAGAATTGAGGTGTAGTTAAAAGAGCCCGAAGGTTAAATGAGACTGTTTGGCACGAGTCTGCCAAACGTGAACTTTTGGGTGTCCATTCCAGGACCTAGGAGAGAGGTGGAACCTGAGACTCAAAATATAGACAAGATTGGGTAACTTTGGGGCAACTTTCCTCTTAAGAGTTTACAATCTAGTAATGAGACAGCATATAACATGTTTTCCACTAAGAAAAAAATTGCTAAAGGACTAGAAGTTTCTATTTGAAGATCAAAGAACTGGGTTACCTGAGGTGTTATTAGGTGTTCATTAGAAAGTATTCTGCATTACTTGGGGTAAAATTGCAAGCTATGGCCGGGCTCGGTGGCTCACACCTGTAATCCTAGCACTCTGGGAGGCCGAGGCGGGCGGATTGTTCGAGGTCAGGAGTTAGAAACCAGCCTGAGCAAGAGCGAGACCCCTCTCTACTATAAATAGAAAGAAATTAATTGGCCAACTAATATATACAGAAAAAATTAGCTGGGCATGGTGGCGCATGCCTGTAGTCCCAGCTACTCGGGAGGCTGAGGCAGGAGGATTGCCTGAGACCAGGAGATTGAGGTTGCTGTGAGCTAGGCTGATGCCATGGCACTCACTCTAGCTTAGGCAACAAAGCGAGACTGTCTCAAAAAAAAAAAAAAAAAATTGCAAGCTATATTTCCTTTCTGGAGATTCACAATGCACATCAGAAAACTGAAGGCTCCAGAAGACCGGCGGGGAAGTAAGCTATTGGATTTTGCTCAACAGTGTATTTCCCAAACTCATTTAGTTATGGAACCTCTTTTCTTTAGAATTTCTACAGTTTGAGATATGCTGAATTAAAGGGGAAAGGCAGGCCTAAATAAGAAACCAGGAAGATAATTTTGAAAAGTCAGAGATTACCAAAAGACAGAAAAGTAGGTACCTAAAGTAAAGGGAGAAAATGAGCCAATAGGAAGGAAGTTAGGTGATGATCACTTAATTACTTTACAAAATGCCCACGGTGTCTGTAAAAGTGCAGGAAAACATTTTACCACCAAAAATCTAGAGAGATTTGAAAGCCATCCCACTTCTCTCTTTTTAGGGCTAATTTCTAAGCTATCCCTAGTTATTTAATTTCTCTAGCCATAAAATATCCTGGATTATATAATACCTCCAAAACAGTTATAAATACTCTGAAATAATTCTCAGAATTTTCTCCATGATTCTTTTTGGTGATCTGTGCTAGAGTTTCTTCTAACCCCCCAAATTCACCAACTTGAATTTAATATTTATTTGACACTTTATAGTTAGGGTCCTTGGTGAGTTTTGTTCCCCTAAATACCTGGGCTGTTTCCAGATATCCAGGCTTCCTCTGAATTTCATATCTATTTATCCCAAATTCAAAGAATAAAAGTGAATATATACAATTTGTGGCTCATACTGAATTTTTTATTTGTTTTACTTCTTGAACCAGAACTTCAAAATTGCTCTTATATGTATCTACCTACACTATAGAGCAAACCTCACAATTAATGGTAAAACAGTAGAAACATTTCATTTGAGGAGAAGAGCAAGAAAAGGAAGGCTTCTATTACTCCCTCCATTTAACATTGTTCCAGAGGTCCTTGCCAATGCCACAAGGAAAAGAAAAAGAGAGGGAAATGAAGATTGGAAAGAAACAACAAACTGTTGTTTATAGATAGTGGGCAATACTAAAATGTTTACAGGCAACATAGATAATGTCTACATTGGAACTGTTCAAACTATTAAGAGTTCATCAAAGTTATACATGTATAATCAGTATGCAAACATCAATTGCATCAATGAATCAGGAAATATAAGTGTGAAAAAGATGACATTCCAGATACCAACAAAAATCCCTAGGAATAAGTTTAACAAAAGAGAAGCATTCCTTGTATGGAAAAATAAAAAACTTTACTGAAGTACATAAAATAAAATATAAATGAAAGCAAGGATAAAGCTTATTTATGAATGAGAAATACAAAATAATAAAAATATCATTTTCTTCCCAAATGAATATATAAATACTCATTAAAATTCCAACCAAAATCCCTATAGGATTCTTCAAAGGACATGACAGAGTTATCCTAAAATTCATATGAAAGATAAAGAGCTGACAAGAGTCAAGACATTCCTGAAGAAGAAGAATGAGGAAAGGGACTTATCCTCATAGCCATCAAACTTATAATAAATCTGTGAGAACTAAACTAGTGTGGTGCTGATGCTGAGATAGACAAATGTTAACAAAGGACAAAATAAGCCCAGAAACAGATCCATACATTTTGGAGAACTTAACCTGTAACAGACATAGGATTACATATTCATTAAATGTTGCTAGAACAATTAATGATTCATGTGAAAAAGATGAATTAGATCCTTACCTTATACCATACATTGAAATCAATTACAGATTGATTAAAGACATAGTTGGGGAAAGCAAACGTCAATACTTTTGCAACAATATCTTTATAACTTTGGTATAGCAAAGGAGTTCTTAAACAGGATACCAAAAATACAAGCCATACAAAAAAAGACAGATAAATTCTATATTTCAACCTTAAAAAGTTCTATGCATCAAAAGACATCTTAAAACTTTGAATAGATAAGATAAAATTAGAAGAAGATATTTGTTACAAATATAACTGACAAGGTATTACTATGCAGAATATATTAAAATATCTACAAATTACTGAAACAGGAAATACTAGGAAAAATGATCAAAAAGTATGAATAATTTACATATCAGAAAACTCAAATGGCCAATAAACCTAGCAAAAGATGCTCAACCTGACCAGTGAGCAAAAATATTCAACTTAAAATCATAATTTCATAGATATCATATTAACAAAAAGTAATAAATTGCATAATTCTAAGTACTGGTGAGGTTGTCCAACAATGAGAACTCTCAGTGTTGGTGGCAATGTAACTTGGTACAACCACTTGGAAGAGCTAAATAGCAGTAGCCAGTAAAGTTGAAGTACATACCTAGAGTTCTGGTTCTGGCAACCTGACAGTTTACTAAACTAACACAGAAGCCTTCCTACTACAAATATTTACAATTTAGATTTAGATTAAATTTGTAAAATAAAATTCATAATTGAGCTGGCGATTTAAAAAGGAACACCCACATACGTAAGGGCAATCTGGCTGCAACATCTGTCACCCCATTGATGGCCAGGGTTGATTGGGCTGATCTGGCAAGCTAGGCAGTTGTCCCCTTCCTCCCTCACTACTCTGTATGCATCTCTCTCAAAGCTGAGCTCTTGGTCAAAGAGGAAGACCTTCCCTGATTGAGCAGGATGTTCTTTGGTCAAAGGTATATGAGTAGTTGTGTTCTCCTGCTAGAATCTCCAAACAAGCTCTCAAAAGGAGGATGACTTAAAAGATAGAGACGTAACCAACTTGCTTGAACTAATATATGAAGACATAGAAAGCCCAAATAACCATTAAATAAATACCATTAAATAAATAACCACTAAAGAAATTAAATCAGTACAAATATTAACAATCTCGCTACAAAAAAATCAGTGTCAGAAGATTTTTTTTTTTTTTTTTGAGACAGAGTCTCACTTTATTGCCCAGGCTAGAGTGAGTGCCGTGGCATCAGCCTAGCTCACAGCAACCTCAAACTCCTGGGCTCAAGCAATCCTGCTGCCTCAGCTTCCCAAGTAGCTGGGACTACAGGCATGCGCCACCATGCCCGGCTAATTTTTTCTATATATATTAGTTGGCCAATTAATTTCTTTCTATTTATAGTAGAGATGGAGTCTCGCTCTTGCTCAGGCTGGTCTCGAACTCCTGAGCTCAAACGATCTGCCCACCTCGGCCTCCCAGAGAGCTAGGATTACAGGCTTGAGCCACCGCGCCCGGCCCAGTGTCAGAAGATTTTGGTGGAAGAGTCTATCAACCTTTCAAGGAACAGATGAATCCATTTTTATGCAAACTCTTTCAGAAAACAGAACTAGCAGGAACAATTCCCAATGGGGTCCATGGTATACATACCATACACCAAATCCCATGTATGTCATAGTATAACCATGACACCAAAACCAGTTGAGCAAGGTATAAGGAAGGAAAATTATGGACTAATATCACTCATAAATATATTGCTATAGTCTGATTGTTTTTGTCCCCTCACCCCCAAATCCTAACTCTCAAGGCCATTGTATACCAAGGTGGGGCATTTTGAAGAGATGATTTGGTCGTGAGGGCAGAGCTCTCATGAATGGGATCAGTGCTTCTGTAAAATAGGCCCAAGGAAGCTCATTCACCTGTTTCTACCACATGAGGACACAATGAGAAGGTGCCATCTATGAACCAAAAAACAGACCCTCACCAGACACTGGATTTGCCAGCACCTTGACCTTGGACTTCCAGCCTCCCGAACTGTAAGGAATAAATTTCTGTTGTTTATAAACAACCCATCTCTACTATAAATAGAAAGAAATTAATTGGCCAACTAATGCATATAGAAAAAATTAGCCGGGCGTGGAGGCGCATGCCTATAGTCCCAGCTACTTGGGAGGCTGAGGCAGGAGGATCGCTTGAGCCCAGGAGTTTGAGGTTGCTGTGAGCTAGGCTGATGCCACGATGCTCACCCTAGCCTGGGCAACAAAGTGAGACTCTGTCTCTAAAAAAAAAAAAAAAAAAAAGTAAACACTCACAGACAGCCTTTACTGTGAGCTACACCTTAAGATGTCTCTTAAGAATAACTAACGGGAAATTTCCTTACCATCTATCAAGAATTATTATGAAGCTATATTAGTTAAGACAGGGTGATATTGATGCTATGAGACCAATGGATAAGAACAGTGCAGCCATGACACAGCATCACAAATGTATGAGCACTTCGCCTATGACAAAGGTGGCACTGCATATCACTGGGGAATGGTCTATGAAATGCAGGATGTCAGAACAACTGGTTATCCACATCTCTACTTTGTACCATAAGAAAGAATTCATGCATTTAAAGTATTTAATATGTGTATGAGTAAGTTAGGTCATTTGAAGATTTGATTTATCCATCATCAGTACATTCCCACTGGCAAATGTATGAGGGTTCCAATTTCTCCATGTTCTCTCCAAAGTATATAATTTTCTTTCTTTTTTTTTTTGAGACAGAGTCTCGCTTTGTTGCCCAGGCTAGAGTGAGTGCCGTGGCGTCAGCCTAGCTCACAGCAACCTCAAACTCCTGGGCTCAAGCAATCCTGCTGCCTCAGCCTCCCGAGTAGCTGGGACTACAGGCATGTGCCACCATGCCCGGCTAATTTTTAAATATATATATATATATATATATATATTAGTTGGCCAATTAATTTCTTTCTTTTTATAGTAGAGATGGGGTCTCGCTCAGGCTGGTTTTGAACTCCTGACCTTGAGCAATCCGCCCACCTCGGCCTCCCAGAGTGCTAGGATTACAGGCGTGAGCCACCGCGCCCGGCAAAGTATATAATTTTCTGTTTTCCTTTTTAAAAAATTATTATAGTTATCCTACTAGGTGTGAAGTTGATGTCTCAGTTTTTATTTGATTTGCATTTCCCTGATGAGTAATGATGTTGAGCATCTTTTCATGTGCTTATTGGTCATTTGTATGTCTTCTTTAGAGAAATGTTCACTTAAATCCTTCACCCACGTTTTAATTGAATTGTCTTTTTTGTTGTTGTTGTGTTGTAGGAGTTTTGTACGTTTTCAATATTAAACCTTTATTGGATATATAATTTCCAAATATTCTCTCTCATTCTGTAGGTTGTCTTTTCACTTTTTGATAATGTCTTTTTATGTACAAAAGTTTTCAATTTTGATGAAGCCCAATTTTATTTTTTCATTTATTGCTCATGCTTTGGTGTCATAGTTCAGAATCCAATGTGAAATCCAAGGTCATGAAGATTTACCCTGATTTTTTTTTTGTAAGAGTTTTATGGTTCTGGTGCTCATATTTAGGTCATTGGTCCATTTTTAGTTAATTTTCATATATAATCTGAGGAAGATGTCCAAACTCATTCTTTAGTATGTGGAAATTCAGTTTTCCCAGCACCAAATAGGATAATTCTTTCCCAATTGAATAGACTTGGTGCCCTTGTCAAAAATCAACTGGCCATAAATGTAGGGGCTTATTTCTGACCTTTCAGCTCTATCCCTTTGGTCTATATATCTTTCTTTATGCCAGTATCATACTGTTTTCATTACTATAGCTTTGTAGTACATTTCATAATTTTCAGTGCACAAATCTTCTGCCTCCTTGGTTAAGTCTATTCTCAGGTATTTTCTTCTTTTAGACACTATTGTTAATGGAATTTCATTTCCTATTTGGATTATTCATTGCTGGTATATAGACATACAACTGATTTGTGTGTGTATTGATCTTGTGCCCTGAAAATTTGCTGAATTCATTTATTTACCTCTAGTAGCTTTCTATGGATGCTTTGGAATTTTCTATATATATGTAATCATGTCATCTGCAACTGGAAACACTATAACTTCTTCCTTTCCAATATGGATGCCTTTTATTTCTTTTTCTTGTGTAATTGCTCTGGCTAGAACTTCCAGTAAAATGCTAAATAGCAGTAATGAAAGAGGACAACCTGTCTCCTTTCTGATCTTAGGAAGACAGCATTGAGGGGTTTTTTTTCTTTTTCTTCCTTTTTATAACTCTAATCCCATGATACAGTAGAGCATTCAGTCTTTCACCATTGAGTATGATGTTAGTTGTGGTTTCATAACTGCCCTTTATCATATCGAGGAGTTCCTTTCTATTTCTAATTTTCTGAGCTTTTTTATCATGAAAGTGTGTTGGATTTTGTCAAATGTCTTTTCTGCATTGACATGTTAATGTAGGGCTTTTTTTCCCTTTGTCTATCAATGTAATGTATTACATTTATTAATTTTCTTATGTTGAACATCCTGTATTCCTGGGATAAATCCCACCTGGTCATGGTATGTAATCCTTTTAATATGCTATTAAATTTGGTTTGTTTGTATTTTCTCGAGAATTTTTGCATATATATTCATAAGGAATATTAATTTGTAATTTTCTTTTCTTGTGATGTCTTTGTCCGGTTTTGGTAGGAGGGTAATACTGGCCTCCTAGACTGAATTAGGAAGGTTCTCTCCTGTTTTATTTTTGGAAGAGTTTGAGAAGGATTTGTGTTAATTCTTCTTTAAATGCGTCATAGAATTCATCAGTGAAACCACCTGGTCCTAGATTTGTTTTTGTTGAGAGATTTTTGATTACTAATTCAATCTCTCTACTTGTAATAGGTTACTAAGATTTTTCTATATCTTACTGAGTCAGTGCAAACAATCTGTGTTTCTAGAAATTTGTCCATCTCATCTGGGTTATCTAGTTTGTTGGCATATAATTGTTCACAACATTCTCTCATAATCCTTTTTATTTCTGTATGGTCAGCAGTCCTCACTTTAATTTTGGATTTTAGTTACTTGCATATTCTCTCTTTCTTTCTTTGTCAGTCTAGTGAAAAGTTTGTCAATTTTGTTGACCTTGTCAAAGAACCAACTTGTGGTTTCACTGATTCTATCGTTTTTCTGTATTTTACTTGTTTTCCCTTTAATCTTTACTATTTTCTTCCTTGTGTTAGCTTTGTGTTTAATTTGGTTTTCTTTTTCTAGTTAATCAAGGTATCAGGTTAGGTTACCTATTTGAGTTCTTTCTCCTTTTTAACGTAGGCATTTACAGCTATAAATTTCCCTTGGAGCCCTGACTTTGCTGCATCCCATGTTTTGGTATGCTGTGTTCATAATACAGCATATTATATTATTGCATATTATAGAGTAGTGAAAATGAATGCATCACAGCTAGCTATAACTTTATAGCTTTGTGAGAAACTAGCAAACTGACTTCCGAAGTCATGGTACCATTTTGTGTCTCCATGAGCAATGAATGATAGTTCCTATTGCTACATAAGTTCTCCAGAATTTGGTGTGGTCAATGTTTTGAATTTTGGCCATTCTAATAGGAGTGTAGTAGTATCTCATTGTTGTTTTAATTTGCAATTCCCTAATGACAGATGATGTTGAACACCTTTTAATATGCTTCTCTGCCATCTGTATAGGATTTTTGGTGAGCTGCCTGTTCAGATCTTTTACCTTTTATCAAAAAATTAGGCTGATTGTTGAGTTTGTAAGCATTCTTTGTATATTTTGGATATAAGTCCTTTATCAGGTATGTGTTTTTAAAATATTTTCTCCAGTCTATGGCTTGCCTTTTAATTCTTTCAACAAGGTCTTTCTCAGAGCAGTAGCTTTTTAACTTTAATAAAGTCTAACTTATCAATTTCTTCTTTCATGGGTCATGTTTTTGGTGATATATCTAAAAGTCATCACCAAATCTGAAGTCACCTAGATTTTCTCCTATATTATTTTCTAGAAGTTTTATAGTTTTGTGTTTTACATTTGGTTCTATGATCAGTACATCTTGAGTTAATTTTGTGCACAGTGTAAATTCTGTGTTTAAATTCATTGTTTTGCATGTGGATGTCCAATTGTTTCAGCACCATTTGTTGAAAGACTACCTTTTCTCTATTGAATTATCTTTGCTCCTTTGTAAAAAAAATATAGTTAACTATATTTGTGTGGGTCTATTTCTGGGTACTCTATTCTGTTCCATTGATTTATTTGTGTATTCTTTCACCAATACCACACTGTCTGAATTACTGTAGCTTTATAGTAAGTCTTGAAGTTGAGTAGTGTAAGTCTTCTGATTTTGTTCTTCTTCAATATTATGTTGGCATTTCTAAGACTTTACATGTAAACTATGGAATTGGCTTGTCAATATCTGCAACATAACTTGCTGGGATTTTAATTGGGATTGCATTGAATCAATAGATCTAGTTTTGAAGGACTGACATCCTAATAATATTGAGTCTTCTTATCCATGAACATGGAATCTCTCCATTTATTAATATTCCTTAATTTCTTTCATCAATTTTGTTTTCTTCATATAGATATTGTACATATACCTAAGTATTTCTTTCTCGCTTCCCTTTATTTGTTGCTAATACAGATGGTGTTGTGTTTAATTGCAAATTCTAATTACAGGAAAGCAACTGTCTTTTCTATATCAACCTTATATCATACAACCTTATTGTAATCAGTTATTCATTCCAGGTTTTTGTTCTTGTTTTTTGGGTTTTTATTTTTCTGGACAATTCTTTGGGATTTTATATATAGCCAATCATGTTATCTGTGAACAAAGACAGTTTTATTTCTTACTTCTCAATCAGTACATTCCTCTTTTCCCTTTATTGTCTTATTACATTAGCTAGGACTTTCAGTACAAGATGGAATAGGACTGGTGGCAGGGGACATCTTTGCCTTGTTTCTGATCTAGCAGAAGCATCCAGCTTCTCACCATTTAAGTGTAATATTACCTGTAAAGTTTTTTATAGATGTTCTTTATCAAATTGAGGAAGTATCCCTCTAATGCCAGTTTGCTAAGAGCTTTTTATCATGAATGGGTGTTGAATTTTATCAAATACTCTTTCTGCATCTATTGATATAATCATATGATTTTTTTCTTCTTTAGTTTGTTGATGTGATAGGTTACACCAGGGGTCCTCAAACTTTTTAAATAGGGGGCCAGTTCACTGTCCCTCAGACTATTGGCACTGTGGGCCTGGGACGAGTCGGCTGCTAAGCGGGACAGGCAGTGGCAGCAAAAACACCCAGCGGGCAGGATAAATGTCCTAGGTGGGTGGCATGTGGCCCGAGGGCTGTAGTTTCAGGATGCCTGGGTTACACTAATTGATTTTTGAATGTTGAACCTTTTTTATCTGGAATTAATCCTACTTGGTTATGATATAAAATTCTTTTTATACAAGGTTGGATTCAATCTGTTAATATTTTGTTAAGGACATCTATATTCATGAGAGATACTGGCCAGTAATTTCTCTTTCTTATAATGTCTTTGTCTGGTTTTGATATTTGGGTAATGCTGGCCTCATGGAATGAGTTAAGAAGCGTTCTCTCGATAAATGTTATTGAATATTGGATAATATTTAACATAACATTGAAATGTTATTGAATATTGAATAATATTTAACATAACATTGAAATGTTATTAATATTGAATAATATTTAAGATAACACTGAAATGTTATTGAATAACATTTATCAAGAGAACACTTCTTAACTCATTCTATGAGGCCAGCATTACCTCAATATCAAAACCAGACAAAGACATTATAAGAAAGAGAAATTACAGGGCAGTATCTCTCATGAATATAGATGTCCTTAACAAAATATTAACAGATTGAATCCAACCTTGTATAAAAAGAATTTTACATCACAACCAAGTACGATTAATTCCAGGTAAACAAGGTTCAACACTCAAAAATCAATTAGTGTAACTTATCACATCAACAAACTAAAGAAGAAAAAAATCATATGATTATATCAATAGATGCAGAAAGAGCATTTATCGGGTGTTGGGCAGGTGGGAGGGGGAGGAGGGGATGGGTATATACATACATAATGAGTGAGATGTCTGGGGGATGGAAGCTCTGACTCAAGGGGGGAGGGGGGCAAGGGCAACATACGTAATCTTAACATTTGTATCCCCGTAATATGCTGCAATAAAAAAAAGAAGTGTTTTCTCAGCTTCTATTTTCTGGAAGAGATTGTATCATTTCTTCCTTAAATGTTTGGTAGAATTTAGCAGTTAAACCATCTGAGCTATGGTAAATCTAATAAAGATTAAAGCAGAAATATATTAAATAGAGATTACAAAAACAATATAGAAAATCAATAAAACCAAAAGATGGTGCTTTGCAAAGATCAACAAAATTGACAAATCTTTAACTAAACTGATCAAGAGAAAAAGAGAGAGAAGACTCAAATTACTAAAACCAAAAATAAAAAAGGGGACATCGTTACTGGCCTTAAAGAAATAAAAAGGATAATAAAGGAATATTATGAGTTACTATATGCCAACAAATTAGATAACTTAAATAAAGTGGATGAATTCCTAAAAAGGCACAAACTAACAAAACTGACTCTAGAAGAAATATATAATCTGAATAGATATAGAACAAGCAAAGATTGACCTAGTAATTTTTAAAACTCTGACAAAGAAAAGCCAAAGCCCAGATAGCTTTATTGGTGAATTGTACCAAACATTTAGAGAACTAATATCAATCCTTCATAAACATTTCCACAAAATAGAAGAGGAGGGAATGCTTTCTAACTCCTTTTATAATGCCAGTATTACCCCAGTACCAAAACCAAAGGCATCACAAGAAGAAAAAAAAATACAGACCAGTATTTCTTATGAATGTAAACACAAAAATTCTTGACAAAAATATAATACTAACAAACAAAATCTAGCAATATGCAAAGAGGATTATACACTATGACCAACTGTAATTTATCCCGGGAATGAATGGTAAATTTAACATCTGAAAATCAATGTAATACACCATATTAATGGAATAAAGGAGGAAAAAACCTCACATAAACATCTCAATACACACAGAAAAAGTCTTTGATGAAATCCAGAATACTTTTATGATAAAAAAAATTCAACAATATAGGAATAAACAGGAACTTCTTCAAATTGATGAAGGATGTTTACTAAAAAACACAATCGAGAAGGTTAAGAAAAAAAAAATCACTGAATGGGAGAAAATACTTGCAAATCACATATCTGACAAGGAATTTGTATCCAGAACATATAAAGAACTTTCATAAATCAATAACAACTCAATTTAAAAAACAGGCAAAGGATTTGAATAGACATTTCTCCAAAGAAGATTTACAATGGCCAATAAGAATATGAAAAAATGTTCAACATCATTAGTCATTAGGAAAATGCATATCAAAATCCCACTAGGATGGCTATAATTTTAAAAAGACATTAAAAATTATTGGAAAGGATGTGGAGAAACTAGAACTGTTCATCCATTGCTGGTCAGAATGTAAAATGCCACAGCTACTTTGGAAAAAAGTTTGGTAGTTCCTCAAAATGCTACACATAGTTACCATATGACACAGTAATTCCACTCCTAGATATATACCTAAGAGAAATGAAAACATATGTCTGTACAAAAATTTGTACACAAATGTGCATAGCAACATTATTCATAACAGCCAAAATATAGAAGCAATCTAAATGTCCATAAGCTGATGAACAGATAAACAAAATGTGTTATATTCATACAGTGAATCCTATTTGTCCATAAAAAAGAATAAAGTACTAATATATGCTACAACACATATGAACCCTGAAACCATTATAAGTAAAAAAGCCAGTCAAAAAAACCCCACATGTTGTATGACTCCATTTATGTGAAATGCCCAGAAAAAGCAAATCTAAAGAAGACAGAAAATAGATTCATAGTTACCAGCGTCTAGGTGTGTGGAGGCAATGGGGAATGACTGCTAACATGTATGAGGTTTCTCTTTGTGGTTTCAAAAATGTGATACACAAGTCTGCGAATATAGTAAAAACCATTGGACGGTATCCTTTAAAAAGGGTGAATTTATGGTATGTGAAATATATCTTAACAAAACTGTATTTTAAGAAAGAAAAAAATAGAAAGAGAATGATTTAATAAAGTCTCATTACACAGCTTCAACCATTATCAACTCATGGCCAATATTGTTTTATCTATATCCCTACCCTGCCTTTCTATCCCAGCTCCTACACCGGATAATTTCAAAAGCAAATCCCAGATATTATTTGTTCTGTAAATATTCAGTTTATTGCTCCAAAGGATAAAGTTTTTTTGAAAAAAAAATCACGATACTATTATCACATACAGAAAAATTTTAAATAATGCCTTAATATAATCAAATACCTTATGTTCATATTTCTCCCAAATGTTTCATTAGTGTGATTTCTTAAACAGCTGCTTTGTTCAAATCAAGATCTGTACTTTACATTTGGTTATTTGTCTCATGTATCTGTATATATCTGTGAGCTTTCCCTCCTTCTTTTACTTTTCTTGCAATTTACTTATTGAAGACACTGGGGTGTCATGTAGTTTCCCACATTTTGGATTTTGCTGATTACATAACTGTGGTGTCATTACCATGATCACTTTTACATAGTGATTTGCTTTTTAGATGCTTGCTGGCTATTAAAGTATAAATACAATTTAAATCATAATTCATCAACATAGTCTGTTGCTTCTTTAGTCCTTTTTTTTTTATTTCAGCATATTATGGGGATACAAATGTTAAGGTTTACGTACATTGCCCATGCCCCCATTCCCCCCTTGAGTCAGAGCTTCAAGCGTGACCATCCCCCAAACGTTGCACATCTCCCTCATTGTGTTTGTATATACCCATCCTTCCTCCCCCCTCCCACCCTCCGGACACCGATAAATGTTACTCCTATATGTCCACTTAGGTGTTGATCCATTAATACCAATTTGCTGGTAAGTACATGTGGTGCTTGTTTTTCCATTCTCGAGATACTTCACTTAGTAGAATGGGTTGCAGCTCTATCCAGGAAAATACAAGAGGTGCTATGTCACCATTGTTTCTTAAAGCTGAATAGTACTCCATGGTATACATATACCACATTTTATTAATCCACTCATGAATTGATGGGCACTTGGGTTGTTTCCACAACTTTGCAATTGTGAATTGTGCTGCTATAAACATTCGAGTGCAGGTGTCTTTTTCATAAAGTGACTTTTGATCTTTTGGGTAGATGCCCAGTAGTGGAATTGCTGGATCAAATGGTAGATCTACTTGTCTTTAGTCCTTATTAACTGCCATATCCTTTGCAGCATACTTGATACAAATTATCTCACTTAATCTTCATAACAACCCAACCTGGTAAGTATTAGTATCCTCAGTTTAGAAATGAAGAACATGAGGCTTAGAAAGGTTAAAGGGACTTGGCCACTGTTAAACCATCGGTAAATATCTGGGTTCAAACTCTGGTCTGTATGATATTAAAACCCATGATGTTATCTGTTATGTGATAATATCCCCTCACATTTCCTTTGCTTGTGGTTTATAATGGTTTGCTGTTTATCAGGTCTAGGAAGTAGTCTCTTATTCCATCCAAAGAACACATATTCACATTTCATCTATAACACTTAGGATGTCTTCAGCTTCAAGTAATAGAAAACCCCACCGCAAATTGACTGAACAATAAGGATTTTTATTATTTCATGTAACAAGAAATCCAGAAGTAGGGCAGCACCAAGGGCTGACTGATTTACTGACTCAACAACAACATCGCAGACCCTGGTTCATTCTATCTCTTTACTCTGCCATCATCAGTGTGTTGGCTTTGTCTTAAGGCTCGATTCCCTGATGGTTATAAGATGGCCATTCCAGTTTCAGGTAACACAGCCAGACGCAACAACGTCGAGTGAAGACGGTGGCGTGTTTCCCAGTAGGGCTCTGTTTAAGAGCAAGAAAACCTTTCCCAGATGTTCTTTCAGCAGGTCTCTCCTGAGGTCTCACTGGCTAGAACTGACTCACATGCCTATTCTCAATCTCTTTCAGGCTAGTTGAGAGGATCCTATTCCCCTGGCCCATGATAGGTTTAGGAATGTACCCCTAAATCTGAGATGGTAATAGGGTCACCTTCTCTGATGGATGAACACCCATACAAGCTTCTGTTAAGGAGAAGGAGAGGTTGGAATGATGTTAAGTAGGCAACCAACAGTATCTACTGCCTGTTCCTAATGAGGTAGGCTATATATTCTATAGTGAGTAATTAAAATATTTCATTATAACTGACACTTATAATTTTTTTTTTTTTACTTTCTGCCATCACATTTACTATCAATGTATCAGCTACCTCATTTGTAGGAAGAAATGGCTGCACACGATGATCTGTAAGGTCCCTTCCAGCTATGGGAGTTCTGTTTCAATTTTACATTTTCATTTTCTAAAAAGTAAGTTGAAAAGTTAAACCTACAAGATATGGTCCAGAAATGATGATGGGTTTCAACTGATTAGTCATAGGTATGGCTGACATGTTTTCTCCCTTAATATAAGACATAGACATTAGATTTAAAGAACCAAACAGACCTGAACATGGTACTATCTTTCCATTAAGTTTTAACATTAGGTAAGTGATCTACCTTCCTCACTCATCCATTAACACCTACAAGCTTCCAGTCCTCATCATACAGACAGAGAATGGTCAGAATTTCCTTTTCACAACTTACTTTCTTTAGTTTGGTGTCAACATTCTCCTGGATGTATCTCTGCTTTGGCTGCCAACTATAACTTTCACTTATATCATTTCTCTGTATGCTTCCTTTCACAACCTGTTTCTGATGTAATGTTCTATTTAGTTTTCCACATATAGCCATTTTCCTTGTAGGGAACAATAGGACACCAAAGAGAAAGATAGTACACTATGGGGTACCTTTGCTACTCTTTCTTCCAATAGGAATGGAATTACCTTATTATTTTTAGCATATGCCTACTATCGGCTTTCTCTGGGGAAACTGCTGGCTTGATCTGTAAACAGCCCCTTTCTTATTTAACAAAGGGATATGAATGTAGCAAATGAAAAACATAAAAAAGTCAAAGACATCCTGTCTGTTACACAGGACATTTGGAATACTAAATATACAGGAAAACCTGGGAACGTGATTTAAACTGGTTTGGCCACATTGCCATTTCATTTAACTCCTTGCAATTCAGATCTGTCATTCTGAGGAGGCCCAGGGTACTGTCCATTACCATGACTGACAGTGGAAACAACACTGGTCTCTCAGTCAGCAGCTCCTGTGTGCCAGCGTCCATCACACTAGTCCCAAGAGTTTTTGGGAATTTACTTTCTGATTCAGCCCAATTGCTGGGGAAGGTATGGTCCAGTTTTGAAATATGCAAAGGAAAGACAGTGACCAGCATGCCCACAATGGAAGGAGCAAAGATGGGCTTAGTGGCCAGCCAGTTGACCTTGAATAAGTCATATTACCTCTCCGTGTCTCTTATAACTCTCGCTGGAAAAAAAAGTCCTTGCGATGCACATCTCACAGGGTTGTTGCCAAAACCAAATGAGAACATGAACAGGAGAGTATTTTCACAAATGCAAAGACGTGATGTTATTTTCAAATATGGAATTTCCTCTGCAGCATTTTTTTTTCTGGCCACATGATGACTGCATATCTCATGACAGACAATAAAGCTGTTTCACCTCCATTCATCCTTTGCCTATTTCAGACAGAGATCACACTAGCCATGCTGCATCCATCCCTTTAGTTCATTTTCCTCCACCACATCTCTCAATGCATATCCCGCCATACTGTGAAATACTGCACAGTGGCAACTTGCAAAACTCAACATACCTTCAACTGTCAAGATAAGTGCCCTAAGCAAAGGTTATGTATGCTTAAAGGATGCAGCAAAGGTTCAAAAGGAGATAGAGAGACCACATATAATTAGAAAAGGCTTCTGGAAGGTAACACTATGATGCCATGTATTTTCATAATTTTGGTCTCTGTCCTGCGTCACCCCACCCCACTTTCACGCTTCATAAACAAGACAGTATTTTCTCTATCTTCGTATCTCCCGAGAACCCAGCAGAGAGGACATTTCAGTACATATTCAGGGATGAAACAAACCCAGTGGGTTTTACCATTTACCTAGTTTAATGAGAACCATAGCACTATGTTGTAGGGCTTTCCCAGCAAAAAAGTGTGCCCAAGAACTCCCTCCTAACTGCGAAGGAAGGAACCTTTACTGAGTGCCAACACAGGCATATGCTATGGGTCTTTTAATCCTCACAACACCTCTTCAAGCTTTAAGCCCTTTAGACAGATGAGGACAGTAAGGCTCACTGAGGCTGAGTTGTCCTGTGTCACTTCTAGTGAACGCACCACACGTGCGTGTGCTTGTCCAACACCCTCACGCCACGACTTTAGATCAGCCTCGCTCAAACGCACCTTGCTTACCTCCCTCCCCCAGGCGACGAAGCCAGCTACTTCTCCCCGCGCCCCCGACCAGCCTGTCGGCCCCACGGCAGGCCTGGCCTGCACCTGAGCCCGGCCTCGGCGAGGCTTGCACGTCGAGACGCTCACTCACCCAAATGCGCCTCACCGGCGTGGAAAGCCTGTGCCTCCCACCCTGGCCGTAGGCCCGCGCGTCTCAAAGGAGCCTGCACAGCTTTTCCCCTGCAGACCGTTACCGGGGTCCCGACCCAGATCCCAGGAGAGGACCCCCGCGGGGGAAGTGCGGGGGGCGGGGAGCCCCGGCGCGGCGGCCGGGCGGGCGGGGGTCCCGCCTCCGCGCCGCCGGGAACTACGCTTCCCAGCCTGCTCCGCTGCCGCCGCCGCCGCCGCCGCCGCCGCCGCCGCCGCCTCCCCGGCGCCGCGCCCGGCCGGGAGCCGCCTGTTGATCGCCGCGCTCGCCCCGGCCGCGGCGCCGCCCCAGCTCGCCCGGCCCGCCAGCTCGGGGCCGACGGACTGCCCGCCCTCGCCGCCGGCTCCGGGATGGGCGCACGGACGGGTGAGCGCGCCGGGGACGGGAGGGGGCCTGCCCGAGCCAGCCGCCGTCTGCAGCCCCCGGGCCCGGGACGCGGTGCCGCCGCGCCCTCCTTGCCGGCTGGAGGATGCTCCGCCGCTCCGGCGAGCGCTCGGCCAGGCGGGCGCGCAGAGCCGGGGCGCCTTTCGCCTCCCGGCCCCGCGGGCTGCACGGGGCGGCCGGGCGCCGCGCGCGGGCTGCACGGGCGGGGGGCGCCCGCCGGGGTGTGGGTCCCACGCCCTGCACTGCGGTGCCGCAGCCGCCGCAGCCCGCTGGGCCGCAGCAGAGAGGGCGCGGTCTCCTGTCCCCCCGGGCTGCGGGGCTGGGGTTTTCCACGCAGGGCTTTGTTTCCCACTCTCCCCTCTCCTGTGAATGTTTGATAAGCTGCTCGAGTCTTCTGCATCTCACTGCCTCGGTGAAGCAGGCGACCAGGAAGGGTGGACTCCGGCCGGCGCCTTTTTCTAAGATCCCCGGAGCTGTCACTCGCAGGGCGTTTCAGCCCCCCTGAAAGCAGCCTGATGCAGGTCCTAGAGACGCTTCCCCCCACCCTCCTGATTAAAGTTAATGATAGCATGTGCTCTCCCTTGAGGCTTCCTAAATTTTCCCTGTTGGCCTGCATAAATGAAGGTCGATGTTTAAAATAATGATAATGAAAGGCTCCTAACGGGATTTTTTCACTGAAAGTATCTGAAGGTGGGAAAGTGATGCGATCAAAATGCAAATGAGCAACGAAGGAGGCCGTGTATGCTGTGGTTTCGCCTGTGCGCATTAAACGTCTGAATCACGAGGCACTTGGGAAGGGAATGAAAAGAATAATTGGAGGAGGTGTTTTAAAAACCAGCTTCCCGTCCTAGCTCCTCTATAAGGAGCTGAGGGACCCTGGGCAAGGCCCTCCACCTCTGAGCCTCTTTTTTTTTTTTTTTGGTATGTAAAATGGGGCATTTGGGCGAAATGATTTCTAAACCTCTATTCTTCCAAGCTTCTGCTATCAGGGAACTGAAGAGATGAGGGTGCTTTGTTTAACACCATTACAAAAAGCCCGATTGTGACCGAACAAGCAGCTCTGCCCTAGTGAGGAGGAAAGATTTTTCAGGGCTTAGGCAATCTGATATTTGTACAAAATGAAACTGATTTATTCTATCTACTCTCTTCAGTCTAACGCAATAAATATGCATGACAACTATTTTAATTTTTGTAAATTACTGTAAATTGGTAGGCATAAACGTGGTGGGTTTTTTTGTTTTTAATTTGCTGAAGGCGAAGTGATGGGATGAGCAGATAAAGGGTTAGTGGGTCCCTAGGGCTGGGCCTGAACAGTCGGGTGTGGTCAGCTAGGAGGTGGGGGGGGGCAGCCCCAGCAAGGAGTAACCAGAGCACATACACACTGAGAAAAGAAAGGATGGTACTGATGGGCCATTGCTTGAAAAGGAAATAGACCATAGAAGGAAGGAGAGAACCAGACATTTAGCACTTTGCAAACCCTAACATAACAGACGATTCAGGCAAGGACTCACCAAACTGATACAAAACCTTGGAGTGAAAGATGGTTGGGGAATAGGATTTTTACATTATTTCAAAGTATCTCACCACAGAATACTTAAGGAAAAGGTGAATTTACAATGGAGAGCGTAGGAGGTCAGCACCTTAACCAAATGATCAAGTTTAGCAGCACCTATTATGACTCTCCTATTGTGGTGCAATAAGAAGGCTGTAACTTCACCTATGTCGTGTTCTTGCCAAGAAGATTGGGGTTCAGGGAGCACAACTGTTGTATATGAAAATACCCAGGTGGTGTAACAAAGAATTGGGTTGTGTGAACTTTGAATCCTAAAAGAGGGGGAAAAATAGCTATAAAAGTCAATTTGGGGCCAGGCGAG
The DNA here is from genome assembly GCA_008750895.1 of Mirza zaza. NCBI lineage: Eukaryota > Metazoa > Chordata > Mammalia > Primates > Cheirogaleidae > Mirza > Mirza zaza. The sequence continues at coordinate 54,790 of VSMD01015255.1, read as the reverse complement.
TTGGCTCACGCCTGTAATCCTAGCACTCTGGGAGGCTGAGGCGGGAGGATCGCTTGAGGTCAGGAGTTCGAGACCAGCCTAAGCAAGAGTGAGACCCCCGTCTCTACTAAAAATAGAAAGAAATTAGCTAGACAACTCAAAATATATAGAAAAAATTAGCCGGGAATGGTGGCGCACGCCTGTAGTCCTAGCTACTCGGGAGGCTGAGGCAGGAGGATCGCTTGAGCCCAGGAGTTTGAGGTTGTTGTGAGCTAGGCAGACGCCATAGCACTCTAGCCTGGGCAACAGAGTGAGACTCTGTCTCAAAAAAAAAAAAAAAAAAAAAAAGTCAATTTGGAGATAATAGGGATATTTGAATATGGACTGCATGTTAGATGATATTATGGAATTACTGTTAATTTTTTTAGGTGCAATAATGGTTCTGTGTTTATGTAGGAGACCAAGCTATCCTCATTCTTTGGAGAGTTGGTATTAGAAGTGAACTGTCATGACATCTCCAACTTTTGGCTGGTTTAGAAAAACAAGTATAGGATGACAGAGCAAGTTCAGGAACATGGCAAATGTGGCAGAATGGTGACAGTTGGTAAAATCAAGAAGAATGGCATATAAGTGTTTATTTTACTATTCTTTTAACTTTTTAACTAAAAAATTGGGGGAGATCAATAAAATAAGTAAATTAAGAGAAAGTGTTGTAGAGAACTGTTCGAGTAGTGACAGACAGCTGCAGTGAATATATGGGAACTCCTTGGTTTCAAGTTCTCAAGGTTTAAATCCTATTGGAAGTATGAGTAGGGTCAGGAGAAGCTCCGTTTTTTGGTTCATCTCAGCTGCTATCAATCATTTATGCTTAAGATACCCCAGCCCCTCACTCCAACCTCAAAGCTTTAGTAATTCCCCAAACCTTAGAAACTCTAGCTCTATACAAAAGCCATCCCTTCCCTCTCTCTGTCTGAGATCTATGTCAGTGTGTAAGGAAGTTTGATAACATAGGTGGTGGTTCGTTTTATTTTGGGTTAGAGAAGTGTTGGGGGGAAAAACCAATCCAGTTTTGTGACAATAGAAGTTGAGGGGCTTCCTCTCATTCCCTTTGTGTGTAAATCACATACAACCAAATGTTTTCCTTATAGACTATGAGTAGTTCACAGAGTTCGTAGAAGACATGTGCAGAAGAGACTTCCTATAACCAAACCAAGAAAATAGAATCAACTCTTAAGATACAATATTTAATCTCTTATACAGAATCTTTTGCTACAAGGATATTTTTGCTATTCCTGGATGTTGTATGTATATATATGAAAATGTTAATTTAGGGTGTACACATTTATTTGCATTAATGTCTAAGATAGTTTATGTGTATGTATCTGTGAATCTCTCAATCAGTATTCCCCAAAATATATAGAATGTTAATAGGTTACAAGAAAAAGTACCTAGTCACCTTTGAGAAACACTAGGGTAAACAAAGCTGAAAAGGTTTTTCAGAGTCTTTGTTCATAGGTATGAAGGTGGGGAAGGAGTGTCTGTAGGATATAGCATGGAATGGTTCCCAAACTGTGCAAAAAATTTTTTAAAATCCTTTCCCATTGTTTGTAAACAACCATTCTGATTGGGTAGTGCCAGTTTCGTACCACTTGCTAAATATTTTGCATTTCATCTTGGTAAGCAGTGACATGTCAAGGTGTATACCACACCCATAGGTCATAACAAAGCACACATGAAAACCTGGCTGGCATACAGATGCCAAAGAAAGAGAAGAGCTACATGAGTCAAAGACCACATAAGCAGGCAGAAGCCAGGAGGGCACATGAATCAAAGGACAAAGAGCAAGGAACCCATGGTACCAATCAGGAAATTAGAAGGCCGTAAGTTCCCAAAGGTAAGATGAAGGGACTTAGTTAGAACCGACAGGCAGTTAAAAACAAGAAAGGCACAGATACCCAACTGGAAAGCAAGAAGGTAGACAGAGGTCAAGAAATGGGAACTCCTCCAAAAATAGAAAATGGAGCCACACAGAAGGACAAGGTGGCAGCAGGAAATAGGACCCACCAAGAGAATTAGAAACCAGGAGGCAGTCTGGGCAGACGGTGAGACTTCCATGTGAAAGAGCTTCTGCCCCAGCCAGGAAGCTTTCTGGCTGCTTCCTGCCCAAGTGGAAACCTATCTCCTAGTCTGGCCAGCCTACACCACGGCAGCTTGCTACACCTGGCAGTGCTGACCCACAGCTCTTACAGGATGCTGCCTTTCCGTGTTCAACAGATCCTGATGAGGAAAACAGAGGGGAAGAATACCTGCAAAAGATTATTTCCAGACCAAGGATGAAAGAGAAAGCTTTGACTGAGGGCTTGCATGTGCTAGATACTGTGCCTGGTATGTACATCATCACTTAAGTGTCACCTCTACCTTCTGAAAGAAGTACTGTTCTTTGCTTGTTTCACAGAGAAAGGAATAGAAGCTTGGAGAGGTTGTCACTGCACACGTGTCTGCGCCATCAGACCTTGGGCTGGTTGACTCCAAGGCCCATGCGTTTCGTGTTCTGTGCTCTTCTGAACCTGGAGCAATCACTAGTGGGCTCGTAGTTATAAAGGGGGACTATTTCCAACCACAATTTAAGCTCTGGCAATTCTTGTGTTGTAAAATTGGGAAATTAAGAACAAATAGTCTCAGATACAGGCTCTTCATTCTGGTAAAATCTGTTCCTCATTCCCCTTTTTTCATGTTTTACTGTATATTTTGCCTGAAATTTCTCCTTATACCACCTCAATTTCTATCCTTCATCCTCTCCAAGTGTCTCCTAGAACGTGGCAGGTGCCATTTAGTTGTTTAAAAAAGAAGCAGACTTGACTGGTCTGTCATCAAATGGTTAGATTCCAAAACACAAGCTGTGGCTGTTACATCTTTATATTTGCCCAGGAGTTAGATATGGATTCAATATGGGATCAGTTCATGTTTTGTTGGAGGGAACATTGATACGCTGATTTTTGTTCTAATTTACTAGTTTTAGAAAATGTAGATTTGGCTCTTGTGAAACTTGGTTCACTAATTGTTTAAAAAATTATTATGAAATATTGAAGATACATTAGAAAGAATAAAGAATAATAACCTCTCATTTACTGACCCTCCACTTAGGAATCAGTCATCACCAGCACAGTTGAAGCCCCAAGTCCCCCTTCTCCAGTCAAATTCCCCTCCCCTCCCAATGTAGTATTTGTCCTTACCGTGAGCAGTCCTTTGTACCTTTCCTAGATGTGTATGTATTCTGAGGCAATTTATGGTAGTGTTTTATGTATTTTAAAAACTTTCCACTAGGTTTGTTTTTTGTTTTTTGAGACAGGGTCTGGCTGTGTCTCCAAGGCTAGAGTGCAGAGGTTTTATCATAGCTCACTGCAACCTCAAACTTCTGGGCTCAAATGAGAACTACAGGCACATGCCACACACCTGGCTAATTTTTCTAATTTTAGTACAGGGTCTTGCTCTTGCTCAGTCTGGTTTCAAACTCATGACCTTGAGCCATCTGCCCGCCTCAGCCTCCCAGAGTGCTAGGATTACAGGTGTGAGCCAGGCATGCAGGCGTGCTCAGCCTTCACTAGATTTTTAAGAGTATTTTTTGTTTACTCTTTTGTAAAAACTAGTATTTGGCTTGGCTTGTGTGTAATGAATAAACTGCTTATTTTGACTTTGTTTCTGTCTTTGTGTGTAGGCAGGGCCAGGTCTGGGCACTTCACGTTGTATCTGATTTTCCTCTTTCATACCACAGCTATAAAAATAAGGTAGTGGAAGGAGAAGCAAAGAAAGCCACACTCTTTATTTTCCTCCCTAGGGCTTGTATCTTTGGGTAATAGGAAGAGTTATTTAAGGGCTCAAGTCATCCTTCCATCAGCTCAAGTCCTTACTCCTATTTTCCATTTTCCTGACCATCTTTCTGTACTTGCCCACCTGGACTCTTGGAACCTCCATTTAGCGTGTTTTATTCCACTGTGTACATTAGTATCTTGTTGTACCTTGAATGCTTGCCATGGGACATTCTGCCAGAGGCGAGGCTGCAACAGTGCTTTGCAAACTTCCCACGGCGGTGTCTCTAGCAGGAGACAAACGTGAACCCCTGTGGGGTTGGTGGGGGCTAAAGCAGACCAGCCATGAGCTGGAAAATCTGTGATTTGACTTTAAAAACTATGAAAACACTGCATTCTTCTCCACTGTATGTCTATATTTGTTTTTAAAGAATAATAACTAGCTTTTCCCCAAATCTTCAAGTCAAAATTGTGCTCCAGGAGGCTACAAAGTTTTTTTCTTCTCTACCTTTGAGACCCTCTCCCCCCAGTACATTGAGACAACTTACGCAATTTGTTTTAACAGACACTATTACACACTATTAACATGTTATTGCAATCGATTCATTAATATGCCTTTCCCTACTCATCTACAAGCTCAGAGCACAGGGTATCATCTGTTTTGTTCACTGCTATTGTCCCAGCAATGTCTGGAAAATGTAGACTTTCTGCAGACATATGTTGAATGAATATACAAACTTGAGCTTGAGAAGGCCAGGAACGTAATAACTGTGACACGATGCCCATCTTTTGGGAGTTTGCAGTGTAGCTGGAGAGAGGACCACGTATGTGACATACATGAAAAGATAACAAGAAAGCAAGTGATGAACATCACTTGGTAACACAGGCAATGCAAATTTAGGGAGGGGGCAATTTCTGTGAGCTTAGGTGGTCTCAGAAAGTTCCGTCACAGGGAGAGGAAGCAGTGGCTACAGCAGAATGAGCTCTGGACCTGTGACTCACTTCGGCTCTTTGGGCTTATTTCCTTCATTTGACATTTGTTGCAGAATATTTATTAGATGCCTATTCTGTGTCAAGACCTATGTTGGGAGTCGGGATTTTATCCATCAGTAAAACTGATACAATCCCCACCCTCATAGTGATTAGCAAGAATGACAGATAAAACAAGTCATTGTAATAAAGCCAAGAACAGATGTGATCAAGGGGTCCCTTGGGGGAGGGGAGTGACCCAGACATTGTCTCAGGTCCAAACAAGGCCCCCCTGAGGAAGTGCAGCTTGCATGAGACTGGGGGATGAGCCAGATAGCAGTCGGCCAGAGGAGCGGGGTGGTGAGAGTGTTCCGAGCAGAGGAAACAGCATAAGGCGTGATCCACGAATTGGAAGTGGTCCAGGGGGCTGGAGCCAGGAGGAGACAGGAGTGCAGTGCAGCATGAGGCTGTTGAGGATGGCAGAGGCCAGAAGAATTTGAACCTTATCCTCAAGGCAGCAGGAGGCCGCTGGAGGATTTTAAGTAACCAGAGCAGAGTTGTTAAAAAAGATCTTTTTGGCCATTTGTGTGGAGAATGGATCAGGAGGATCCAATACCCCATCAAACAGGGTATCCACACTGCTGAATGTGGGCAGTGTGGATGAGTGAAGTAGGTAGATTGTCACCACGTTTAGGTAAGGACAGGATTTGGTGATTGATGGGAGGGAGAAGATGTCAAGGCTGGCTCCCTCATTTTTTGGCCAACTTGCTGAAATTGAAAATACTAGAGGAGGAAAGATGATGAAATGATAAAAGCACTTCTGACATATTTGAGGTGTCTGAGGCAGCTAAGGAGAGATGTTGGTTAGGCAGTTGAAAATATACAGGTCTAGCCCTCAGGAACAAAGTCTAGGATGAAGATATGGGTTTTGGAGTCATATATATATATATGAAATAATTAAAATCTTGGAGGTAGATGAGTTATCTAGAGAGAATGTATAGTTTAAGAATAGACTTTCTAAGACAAGATCTTGAAGAATGCCGGTATTTAAAGTGAAGGAAGAGAAATTGAAATCAAAAAGGAGTGGTCAGAGAAATAAGAGAAACACCATCTATGTTGCTAGATTGCATGATCTTTAAGGCCTCTCTCAACTCTGACATTCTGTGGTCCTGCAGAGCTGGGATCTGAGCCGGGTCTCAAAAGCAGAGCATGTAGTTGGACATGGTGGCACATGCCTGTCGTCCCAGCTACTCGGGAGGCCAATGCGGGAGGATCACTTGGGCCCAGGAGTTTGAACCAGCCTGAGCAACATAGTGAGACCTCCTCTCCAAAAAAAAACAGAAAACAAAAAAACAGAAAAGTAAGCTGGGCACGGTGGTGCACACCTGTAGTCCCAGCTACTCGGGAGGCTAAGGCAGGAGGATCACTTGAGACCAGGAGTTTGAGGTTGCTGTGAGCTAAGATGAAACCTCTACACTCTAGCCTGGGCAACAGAGCGAGACCCTGTCTCAAAGAGCAAAAAGAGAGCAGAACATACAGATAGGCCATGAGAGTAGAGAAGGGCATTCCAAGTAATATTACTGTATCAGCCAACTTCCCAACAAGAAACAGGGTATCCTCAAACTGAGTAACTCGAGAAATTTTAATAAAGAGGCTATTTACAAAAATGTGAGGAGGATTTAGGGAATCCAGCAAAGCAAAACTCTGGCACTCGCCACCACAGGGCCCCTTCACCACCCCAAGGCCTGAGGTCCACAAGAGGAGGGCAGCTTTGGAGAGAAGTCTGCCTGTCTGGGAGATGTGGCCTTCTGGACATGACCTCCCTCTCTCCCACCCTCTACTTTCCTGCCAGTGCTTCCTGTTGGCCAAACAGAACCCAGAAAGGAAGAGAAGCCATTGATACAGTCGGAATAGATCATCTTCCTGCAGCACAGAGCAGCGCGGGGCGAGGGTGTGGAGAAGATAGCCAGAATAGTTATCTTGGAAAATGGAAGCGTTTGGGTAAGCGAGTGTATTAGCTGTATATTGCTGCAGTAACAAATTAGCACAAATTTAGTGGATTAAAACAATGCAAATTCATTGTCTTACCATTTTGGAAGTTAGAAGTCTTAAACACGTCTCACTAGGCTGAAATGAAGGTGTTGGCAGGACTGTATTCCTTTCTGAAGACTCTGGGGAAGGATCCATTTCCCTTGCCTTTCCCAGCTTCTGGGGCCACCCACACTCCTTGGCTCATGGCCCCTTCCTGCAGCTTCAAAGCCAAAAATCACATGACTCTGACTCTTCTGCTTTTGTCATCACATCTCCTTCCAGACTCTTCTGGCTTCCTCTTGCATCTGGTAAGAGCCCTTTGGATTAGATTGGGCCCACCCAGATAATCCAGGATAATGTCTCTATTTAATTTAATCTCACCTGGTCCCTTTTGCCATGTAAGGCAACATACTCACAGATCTGGGGATTAGAAGGCGGACATCTTTAGGGGCACACGATTCTGCCTAGCCCTGAGAGTGGATAAGCCATTTTAACTGATGTGGAGGGCTCCCCAGAAAAGTAAAGAGGGAGAAAACAGTAAGTGCGGATGAAGGTCAAAGTATGGGAGCTTTGTATGCTAAACTGTCTGAATTTCGTTCTGTAGATAAGAGGGAGCCATTGTGCGTTCTAAACCGGGGAAGTGGCTTGTTAGCGGTGTTGAGAAAGATGGTCCCATCATAGTGATCTGGGTGGCTTACAGGGAAGAACAGAAACCTTTCAAGATGAAATCGGAGTAGTCTGGGCATGAAGGAACAAAGGTCCAAAGCGAGAGTGAAAAAGGATGGTGTGAAAAGTGCTGTGCAGTAAGTGGCTACCAGAGGTGCTGACAGACCAGACTCCCGAAAGAAGGCAGAGAGAATCTAAGGTTGGTCCGAGTGTCGGGAGTGGCCGACTGGTAGATTAATCTAGAGAGCAAATCTATTTCAGAAGAGGATAAAGACTTGGAGGTTATTCTACTCCAGAATCCTGGAGTAGAAATTCAAATAGAATCTTATCAACTCTAAGATACCCTCAATTGTACAACACTCCAATATCTTAGGTATCATTAAGAAAAAATTCTGCCAATCAAAATGTGACACATACTTCCCTTTAAAAATACAATTTTTTACTTTATTTAAAGAGCTGTTTTAGACTTCCATGTAGATTTTTTTAAAAATCTTTTTTATTGAGGTATAATTGACATACAATAAAGTACACATATTTCAAGTGTGCAGTGTGATAAGCTTTGACATACACGCGCTGTGAAACCATCGCCGCAGTCAAGGTGGTGAACCCGTGCATCACCCCCGAGTGTCCTCATGCTCCACTGTCATCCCTTTCAGCCCCTCCCATCTCTCTCACGCCTAAGCGACTCTGATTTGCTTTGTCGTATAAATCACTTTACATTTTCTAGAATTTTAGACAAATGGAATCATACAGTACATATTATTATTTTTGTCTTCTTTCATTTACTATATTTATTTTGAATGTATCGATATTTCATTCCTTTTTGTTGCCAAGAAGTATTCCATTATGTGGCTAAACCACAACTTGTTTATTTACCTATTATCATTCAGATTATTTACAGTTTTTGGCAACTACAATTAAACCTGCTATGAATATGCACATATTTCTAAAATCATACACCTCTCCTGTGCATACGTAGAAGGGGAAAATGTAAGTGAAATGAATTGGTTGATATTCTTAAAGCGTCTTCATGTTCAGAATCCAACTTTTTAAATCACTTTTTGACTCGTAGTCATCAATGTCTGTGTTTTTCCACACACTATCTCCTCAGTGCCATCAAGAGTGGCAATTTTCAAAATCCATAAAAGAACTAAAAGACACTGATCTGTGCACTTAAGCTTACTCTGTAATTACATGGAACTGTCCTACTCTGGATCTCTCTCTGGGAGTGCTCCTAAACACACCTGCATCGCCATTTCCCCGAGATGGTTTGCTTCCTAGGTGTTTTTTGTTTGTTTGTGTTTTGTTTTGATGGAGACAGGGTCTCTTTGTTGCCTGGCATAGAGTACTGTGGCATCACCATAGCGCACTGCAACTTCACGCTCCTGGGCTCAAGTGATCCTCCTGCCTCAGCCTCTTATGTGGCTGGGACTACAAACACATACCACCACACCCAGCTAATTTTTCTATTTTTTGTAGAGATGAGGTCTTGCTCTTGTTTAGCTGGTCTCAAATTCCTGACCTCAAGCTATCCTCCTGCCTCGGCTTCCCAAAGTGCTAGATTACAGGTGTGAGCCACTGCTCCCGGCCACGCTTCCTAGGTTTTAAGAGCGTTGTCCACAGTTGTCCCTGGGATTTCCTTCCAAGTCCCTGACATCCATTCCACTACTTTTGAATCTGGTGCTTTGGGTGTTTATGAAAACATAGGCAGTGACAAGTACTTATCTTGACTGTTCTGGAGCAACATTAATTGTAGGACACCATCAGTTGTAAGACACATCGCAATTTCAAAAAGTTAAATGTGGTAAATTGTGCATCTTGGAATCCATTAAGTAGAATAGTCCAGCCAATTCATTTGCTGGATAAGGGCCTGGCAGATGAGATCCTTGTCCAGTGTCACATAAGAAATTAATGGTAGCTGGGACCAGAAAAAAGTATGTAGGATCCAATTGATTTTTCTGACTTTAGTAAGATTTTTGTTTGTTTACTGGAATATAGCGATTGAAACCTAAAAGGAGGAGGATTAATGGATGAGAAAGAGAGTTGCATTGCATGTGGAAAGGGTACCTAAATAGAAAACCACAAGTCTGAACATTGTGAGCAGTTAAATTAATGAGGGGAGGGGAACAGCATCCTAATAGTCACTAAGTTGCCCACCTGCAACCAATCACTTTCCATGCCAACCCATTTTCCATTCTTACCATTTGAACTGCTAATAGAATACAGGTGTGCCCAGGTTGCTCCCCTACTTTAAGAAGTTGTGGTGGCTTCCCATTCCCAACAGAATAAAGTCCAGGTGCCATAGCAAGGCACATCAGGAAGGCCCTTCACAGATGTCCTGTCCTTGTCTTTAGTTTTTCCATTTCCCTCCCCATGGATCCTGCTCTCCAGCCATGCCTCTGATCCCACCAACATATCTGTCCTTTCTTATCATGTGCTTCTGTTTATGCTGTTCTCTTCTCCTGGCATGGCCCTTGCCCACCCATGTCCACCTTATAGCCTCTTTCTTCAAGGCTTAAATGCAACCTCTTTTTCACAGTTTCCTTTCAAAGTTGCCCCTCTTACTCAATAATTATTTCCTCATGTGTTTTTTTCTGTTTGTTTTGAGACAGAGTCTAACTCTGTCACCCTGGGTAGAGTGCAATGGCATGATCATAGCTCACTGCAACCTCAGACTCCTGGGCTCAAGTGATCCTCCTGCTTCAGCCTCCCAAGTAGCTGGGGCTGCAGGCATGCACCACCATGCCTGGCTAATTTTTTCTACTTTTGGTAGAGACAGGGTCTCACTCTTGTCTGGGCTGGTCTCACACTCCTGAGGTCAAGCAATCCTCCTGCCTCAGCCTCCTAGACTGCTAGGATTACAGGTGTGAACCACTAAGCCCAGCCTCCTCATGTGTTTTTAAACCTATTTTATACATTACTTCTAAGACTTATTATATGAAATTATTGCCATTTGTATGTCTGCCTCACTAAACTATGATCTCCTTAGGGGAAAGTGTCCTATCTTATTTATCTTTTTATTCCTGTTTTCTAGCACTGTGCCTGGCAAATAGTAGGTATACAGCATATATTAATTGCCCGGAAAAATCTGATTGATGCTAATGCCTCCTAAGGAGAAACACAATTAAGTACATTACTATTTCCTGAGTGAGTGTTATCTGCAAGGGGAAAGAGATTGAGTCAAAATTTCATTTTGAGTGAAAGTTTAGAAGTAATATGGTATGAAAAGGCAGGAAGGTTAAAAGGAGAATGGTCTAGGGGTATAAAGAAAGAAGAATTAAGGAGGGTGGCTAAAGAAACAAAAAACAAATGGGAATAGAAATAGAAGGGAAGATAAAGGAGAAAAAAGAGAACAGTAGAGAAAGTGATTATGTGTCCAGGATTTGAGAATCTTAGTTTAATTGCAGAGGAGTTACTGGACAATGCTTTCTCACATAGGCGTTGCAAACTCTCCTGAATGAATCCCATTTTGTATTCTTCACATTACTCTATCCCTGAAAAGAAGCAAGTGTGCTTCTTACAACTGCCTTACAATTAGTGCATTGTTCCTCACTGCTTTTCTATGGAAAGCTGGGGAAGGCAGAGTAGTATTGTGGAAAAGCACTCACTACACTGGGAATCACAAGGCCAGGCTCACAACATCCCAGCTCTGTGACCTCGAGCAAGGCACTTGGCCACCTTCGCCTCAGAATCATCATCTGTAAGTGGGAATGATAATATCCGTGCAGACTTCCTCACAGGGTTGTTGTAAAGATCAAAATAGGTAAAATAATATATATGAAAACACTTTGTAAGCTGTCGGGTTGCTCTGCAAATGAAGGTGATAATGCCCTTTTAGTTGAATTACTTGTTTGATACAGTAGATTACATTGACAGCATAGCTTTGTCTCCTATTAATTAAGTCCTGTTTACAGAAAGATCACAGTGTTTCTTTTTTATTAGTAGTACTCTGAAGTCTCAGGACGTTGGCCCATTTAAATGTGCGTGGCCCATGAGAAAGGTATATAAGAAGCCATGGCACTCCCCTTTCAAAAAGAGCTGGAGAAATACAAGAACATTGATGAAGATGAGCTGCTTGGAAAACTCTCAGAAGAGGAACTGAAGCAGTTGGAAAATGTTCTGGATGACCTAGATCCTGAGGTTAGTGACATGGAACTGAAGCAGAGTGGGTTAATGATAGTACAGGGTAAATGGCACGGTTTGGTCGTTAAATAATAGTAGAAATCCCTTAGCTTCAAATGCAAATTTTCTGTTCTTCCCCTGATTGGCTCTGAGTCACTTACTTTTACAAATTTGTGGAGAACCTCATAGCCACCACGGTGTGATAGGGCAAATGTATTTCTCAAAAACCAGTTTAATGTAAATAAGGAAAAATATTTTCCATTGGTTGAAGAAGGACTAGTCTGACTTAGGAAAAAAAAAGAAGGAAAGAGGGAAGGAGAACAAATCTTACTGAGTTTTTTCTGTGCATCATACACTTTGCTGGGCACAGAAGCCATTGAGATAAATGGCATTAATACCATTTCATAAATGAGGAGACAGACTTGGAGAGGTAATTTACATAAGATTTCACACTATTAAATGTCAGAGACCTGGTGTTTAAACCAGATCTTCAACGCCAAAAGCCGGCTTTAAAAATTGCTCATTTCTGGCCGGGTGCGGTGGCTCACGCCTGTAATCCTAGCTCTCTGGGAGGCCGAGGTGGGCGGATCGTTTGAGCTCAGGAGTTCGAGACCAGCCTGAGCAAGAGTGAGACCCCATCTCTACTATAAATAGAAAGAAATTAATTGGCCAACTAATATATATAGAAAAAATTAGCCAGGCATGGTGGCACATGCCTGTAGTCCCAGCTACTTGGGAGGCTGAGGCAGCAGGATTGCTTGAGCCCAGGAGTTTGAGGTTGCTGTGAGCTAGGCTGACGCCATGGCACTCACTCTAGCCTGGGCAACAAAGTGAGACTCTGTCTCAAAAAAAAAAAATTGCTCGTTTCTTTGAAATGCATAAATAACTTGAAATCTTTGATGATCCTGTAACAATGGATAGATGAGAGTGACTATAATCACAATATCAAGTAAATTTAAATGGAGTTTCTGATATTTTTATGAGTTCTTCAAAAGTCAAGTTGTTATATTGTTTGTTTAGCAAGCACTTTCTGTGGCCTAATGGTTTTAACTTAAACTTATTGTAACTGGAGGCATCCAAAATAGTGATTTTACTATAAATAAAAATGTGACTAAAACAAAAGTATGCATAGGGTATTCCAATATGTCAGATACTTTGAATACTGAATTTACTTTAAAACAGACAAGTATCCTTTTTTGGTTTTTTTTTTTTAGCTTAAGGAAGGAATCTCAAAGCTTTAGCAGGTATTAACATCTACCATAATATTCACTTACCTGCTTGGATGATTCTGCAGGAGAGGGGTCAGCCACATGGGCTCCTAGTTAAAGTCTCCATATTCCTGCCTGGGAGCACCTTGAGTGCAGACCTAGCCAATCCTGAGTACGATCTGTAAGGAAAGAGGTCTTTCACCACCACGTTCTAGAAGGTTATAATCTCTCTGCAGAAGACTCAGAGGCTGTTCTGGCCATCTCTGCTCTGCTTGAGCTTGCTGGGAGCCCTCCTCTAAGCACAGGATGTTAGAACAAGCAGGGAAGGCCTCAAAGATTACCCAGACACCCCAATCCTCAGCTCACACCCACATTTCTGCATAGACATCCTCTCTGCCTTCCTCACATACAGTGAGTAGGGTTTGGGACAGGAAGCAACAAAGTATCCATCTGGCAAACATCCTTCTTTCTGTTCATGCCTCTGTCCCGTTAGAGTGCAACGCTGCCTGCTGGATTCCGACAGAAAGACCAGACACAGAAAGCAGCCACCGGCCCGTTTGACCGAGAGCACCTCCTCATGTACCTGGAGAAGGAGGCTTTGGAACAGAAAGACAGGGAGGACTTTGTGCCCTTCACTGGAGAAAAGAAAGGTAAGGATGACAAGCATCATGTCTCAGGACAAAAGTACTCTCAATGTATTGCCATGGAGGGTCAAGCAAGGGAACTGCCCTGGAAATGGGAAATAAGGCTGTGAACTGGATTCAGCATTAAAAAGGATCACTGCTGGTAAATACAAGCCAGTCTGCATTTGCCCAAACCCACAGAATGTATAACACCAAAAGTGAGCCCTGCTGTGAACTGTGGACTTTGGGTGATAATGATGTGTCAGTTCATCAGTTATAACAAATGTCCCACTATGGTGTGGATGTCATTACTTAGGGAGGCTGTGTAGGGGCTGAGGGGTTACTGGGATTATGTGGGAACTCTCTGTACTTTGTTTAATTTTGCTATGAACTTAAAACTTAAGTTTAATTTAAAAGAAACAAAGAAACATGGCAGAATATGTAGGCTAATTAAATGAACACTTAGGGCATCATAGACCTCAAATTAGTTCAGTGAAAAAAATCTCGAACCCCAAAGAAAGTTTTCAGAATGTGAAGCAGCATCATATCATGCCTGAAAGAGAACTCCATTGGCACTGCTGTGTTTCTCTTGGCTGGGTGCTTTACCAGAAGTCCCTTCTGCAGTCCCCTACTGCAGAAGTCCCTCGGGGCCCTTCTACTCCGTGTCTAAGATGGCTCTAGCACCACAGCCCCAACCTGAGAGGCTACCACGAGAGGCCAACACAGTCATTCATTCACCCATCATTATTGAGCACCTCCTCTGTGCAGAGCCTTGTGCCAGGCGCTGGGACCACAGGTGAATGACACCCTGCCCTCAAGGAGCTTGTGGTCTAGTGAGTGAAACACAATGACAGAGCCAGGAAGGATGTGAGGAGCAAGGAGAAGTTTGTGCATGCTAGGACTGAGCTTCCAGCCAATTCAAGGAAACCCTCCTCCTTAGCTCCTGGCCCTGAGGCTCCCTTTGGGTGGAAGAGTGGGTATCAATAGCCTATCTGGCTTCCTCGCTATAGACAGTGACTTGGGCCCACAGACACTAATCCATCATTGATAACCTCATGGCAACTACAGTCTTGGTAAAATACAAATCAGATCTTCTCATTTCCTTGCTTAACATCCCAAATCATTACTGTGGTCTTCAAAGTGGATCTTGCCTCCTCGTGCCCCTCTGATGGCATCTCTCCTTCCTTTACTTAAGCCTCAGCCATACGGTCTTCACTGACTTCCCAAACCTGCTGAATTCTTTTCCCGTCTCAGGCTGGTCTCCTCGTGCACTCTTCCTTCTGACCCACAGTCCCATTTTTCACATCCCAAGAGTCTCAGCTTAAACGTCAGAGCCTTGGGCTTTCCCTGACCTCTCTGACATAGCCCCTTCTTTCTGTCATGACACCTGTTTATTGCTTTCGCAGCACTGTGACAACCTGAGTTGTCACGACTGAGACCCAGCCAGAGCGCTGCCACCTTCTCTCTCATCACATCCAGGCTCTCCTCTGTGTTGTGCACAGTTGATGAGTCACACGCCACTGAGAATATCGTTAGGGAAGTAAAGTTGAACAGTGACAAATTGGACAAATAACCAAGCATTACTGTGGAAAGGAGCTGTTGCTATGGCAGCATAGTTGCTATTTGACTAATTTAATTGCAAAAAAATTTATCAAATCCCAATTAACATCAAGTAGTGACAGCATCATAAGGAGAAAGCTGTTTTCTTTTGTTCTCAGAGTAGAGGTCTGAGGAGTGGCTATGGGAAATTATCTCTTGATCCAGATTTATCTCCAGATGGTTTGTGGGGAAGTCAGGAATCCAGGGGCTGTCTGAGGAGTAAACAGAGATATAAAGAGGGATACAGTTGCACAGTGTAGCTTAGGAGAAGGCCGAGAAGTAGCACAATTGAATAAAAGGAGCAGGGAGCAAGTTTTCCAAACAGAGCAGTGGAGTCAGAGTTGAGGAGTATGCAGGGCCCCAGCCAGACGACCCAGGAGCAACGTGAGGCTTGCACGAGGTCCTCAGGAGAAAGGACACAGCCTCAGTCCTGAGTGCTGTGTGCTGGAGCACTCAGGTTCCTGGGCCGGATTCGACTCTCCAGTGCAGCTTATTTTTGCTTAGAACTTACTGTTCAGTTAGACCTGCAGGAGCAGATCTATATCAACAATTGTCCTGAATACCCATTCTTGTTGGGCCGCCTGTGTACCTCATGTTTAGGGTAATCCTAAACTGTATCGGGAAGGAGGAACTCAGAAATCCTATTTGGACTTTAGACCCAAGATTATCTCAGGCAATGGGCCACAGATAACGATGAAAATAAAGTCTGACATGGACCCTAGTGTCTGAGATGTTGATTAGTTAATTTTTTTTTTTTTTTTCATTTTCTATCTTCTGGCCATCCTCCTACTTTGTTCCCCAGTGTATTTTCCTTCTTTCTGGGAAAGGTGGTAGTTTATGTGATGCCAGGACAGGAATCAGGATGTTTGTGAGGGACAGACAGGGAGCTTATTACCAGGATGTCCCACACAAGCAATGTCTGTCTTTCCTGTCTTTGGAGTGCCCAGCTCTGACTGGCTCCTGCTTACTTATCCAGCTGTTTGACAATATGGTACCCGGCCCTCGTTATCAGGGAAGTCTCCTTGAAAGCTTTCATGAGGGAGGGTTATTGACTTAGGGTTGGACTCTCTCCTTTCCCATAGGAGTGGGGTGGACCAGGCTAGCCAAGACGACCTGGAGAGAGCTTGGGTCCTAATTGTTGGAGCTGGAGCCAGCTGTTTGCTCTATCGAGGGTGACAAAGAGGAGGTCACCATAGTGGGATGAATCTTTAGGGAACTCCAAAAGTCAAAATAAAGGAGACCAGTTTCAAAGATCATGCCTAAGAAAGAAGAGTAGCTCCAAAAAAGAGAAATCTGGGCATGAAGGTGCACACCTGTATCCCAGTGACTTGGGAGGCTGAGGCCGGGGGATTGAGCCTGAGTTCTGGGCTATGGTGCACGATGCCCATTGGGTGTCCCCAGTAAGTTTGGCATCAATATGGCGACCTCCCAGGAGTGGGAGACCACCAGGTTGCCTAAGGAGAGGTGAACCGGCCTGGCTCAGAAATGGAGCAGGTCAAAACTTTCTGCCTTATCCATACTGGGACTGTGATTGCGAAAAGCTACTGCTCTCCAGCCTTGGCAACACAGTAAGACCCTGTCTCTTAAAAAGAGAGAGAGAGAGAGAGAGAAAGAAAGAGAAACCAAGAGTCAAAAGCTGTGAATTATTGGAAAAGAATGTGAGTGGTCTGAGGTGTTACAATGATGACTCTAGGATGTCCTGGGTTTGTTGGCTTTGCACTTTGTTGGCCTCTGCACAAAGGGGATGTGGATGTGTCGGCCTGGCTCGAAGTTAGGAGCAGGTACTCTGCCATCCTCCCTGCAATGTGTTCCATCAGTACAAAAGTTTGGGCTAGGAGGCAGGGCGTAGATACCTTACCCTTAGATATGTAGGTGCATTTTCAGAAGTGAGAAGGGGGCAAAATAAATGGAATCTGACAGGATAAAGTGGGAGATAGTGGCAGAGAATGCACCTGTGGCAGGCACAGAATGCCTTGCTGCTCACAGACGCCCACGATCTCTAAGTATAGCAACCATGATTTTTCCTTAAAATCAGGCCTGCTTTGGTATAGAGAGGCGGCTGTGTTCCCAGCACCACGCTAGGCCACCTGACCCCAGGTACAGCATCCTAGTGCTCAACAATCCCAATTTACAGGGGAAAACTCTGGGATGTCACCAGTTTGTCCCTCAGGAACCCCTGGTGTTGTTTGGATGAACCTCTCCCTTATATTTGGAGGGCTAAGGCAAGAACACAAACAGAAGCCCACATGCCATTTTTTCTAAACATTTAAAAGCTAACAAACTGTTAAAATATATTATATCTTGCTACAAATATACCTAGAAGGTCAGTATTCTTGGGCTTCCAAGAGTTCTGTGTAGGGATGTTTGTCCATCCCACACTGCCAGGGCCTTAAGCACACGTGTTGGACCTCTTTCTTCCCATCCTACCTATCTGAGTTTCGTCCACACTCCCCTACAAGCAGCCTCCCCTTGGCCTGGGGTGCACACCCCAGCAGCGCCCGCCACCTTCAGGAGGACGGATGTGGGAAGGGTTTGTTCAGGACCTGGGAGCAGGCTCAGGCTCTTTGGGCAAGTCCAGGGTCACAGGTGCCTGGAGTATGATCTAGTAAGTGGCCTGTGTGCTGGATGGGAATATCCCTTTGGCTTCTCCCTTGGGGAGAGATGTAGCCAGGGGAAGATTGGAGTGAGGCCCTCCGGAGTGCAGGGCCCCTCCTGCCCAGGCCTAGGGGCAGTGCTGCCAGTAGTAGAGAGGTAGAAGCCACCTAGTCCCTCTGTGTTTAAGGACTATCGTCTCAGATCTCTGTGTGGCAGACTGCAGGATTCCTCTTCCAACGTTCCTTCCCTGTAATAGTGGATTGCTGATGTTGGCACGGTCCCTGCGATTCAGGAATCAGTTGGACACAAAATGGCTTAATGTTATGGGTCTAATGGCCAGAACTGCATTCTCTGCTAAGTCCACTTACCCTACCAATAAGGCAGTAGCACACCGTAGTCTTTTTCTTCTGGTTTAAAGGGAGAGTCTTTATACCCAAAGAGAAGCCTGTAGAAACGCGTAAAGAAGAAAAGGTGACCCTTGACCCGGAACTGGAAGAAGCTTTGGCCAGCGCCTCTGACACTGAACTCTACGATCTCGCAGGTTAGTGCTCTGCTCCGGGAGCGTTCCTGTCTGGCTCTGTGACCTCCAGGTGTGCGCTGGTACTCACAGCAGCAGCCTTCGAGCTTCTCCGTAGCCGTTCATTGTTACTGTGAGGCCGTGTTGACTCCAGCCATCGTGTCGCTGTAAGATTTGATGCCGGTGACTTCACCTCTCTGAGCAAATATTAATATTTTTTGCTCTGTCAACTTTGCTGTAAAATGCTGAAATGATACTTATCCTACAAAACGCAAGAGTTGCTGTGAGACATCAAAGAGAACAAATATGAAGGAGCATTGAGAACTTGATTAATGAAATGACAGCCCTTAAATACTTTCTAAGAAGCTTTCCCATTTGGCATTTTATCATCACAGAATTTTCATGAGTTCTTGCCCTTCTCCACAGTTGCTGTTCCATTTTGATTCACACTTACAGGTCTGTTAGCTTTCTAGTTTTCTTAACAATAGTGACATGGTAAAGATAATAATGATTATTTTTATTGATTTTTTTACATCCACATTTTTAAAAACTTAAAGAGTACAAAAGAATATGTAATGAAATATGGGTGTCTCACCCTAATTACCTAGACCTTCTCTCGTTTCTTGTATATTCTTTGAGAAAAACTCCTTGAATATACCAGCATATTTGGACATTAAATCTTACCCCCCCACACACACATAAACGTTATTAGTCACTATAGGGTAGAAGTGCCTTAAAAACCAGTCCATATTCATGTGTCCACTGTGCCAGTTCTCAAAAAAAAAAAATGTTATATAAATTTATAAAAATTTTAAAAAAACAAAAAAACAAACAAAAAAACAGTCCATAGCTTTAGCAAGAATTCTCATTCTTATTCCATTAGAAGACATATAATAATAATCTCCATCCTCCCAGGAGAACCAGCTGTGCCTTATTCTAATACAAGCCAACCATCTCAGCTACCTTTTCATTCCTTCTGTGATGAGATCAGTGGTTGATAATTAAGTTCACATTTTTGGACCTCTCTCGGAGGTCACCGCAAGAATTGAGGCACCTGTGTCCCCTGGTAAAGAAGGTGCTTTGCAGTGACTGGTCATCTGAGCCTTCTGGGTACTGTGGAGAGATCCTGTTATGGTTACCGAACCTCCCAAGGGTTGCTTCATGGTTTCATGGGAGAATTGCTCAAAGGGAGGATGCAGGGCTGGACTTGAATTCCCAGGAAATGCCTGAGAAAGGAGAAAGAGAAAAACACCAATCATTTGGAAGATACCAGATCCTGAAATTCATTCAATAAAACCAGGGAGATAATTCAAAAAGAAAACTGTCCTTGTCCATCCTCCCTAGGATGAACATTACTCCCATTACTCATCCTCCCTCCCTAGGAACTCAGGAGCAAGCCTGGCTGGGTGGGTGGCAGCATCTTCTCTAGGGTGCATCTTTCTGGAAGACTGAGAGCAGCCCCGGGAGTGGATGGGCTGACAGGCATCGAAGTTCACATGAGAGTGTCGATGCATTGCCCATGTTATCGTGGCAGATAGAGAGCAGACAGTTCATCGAGGGAAAGGCAGTTGATCTCCAAGACAGCACCACCCAGACTGTCCTTATCTCAGTGTGGTCACCATCCAGGGTCTATTTCTCAGCTCTGCTGGTCTAGAGATTTGATCTTGCCAGTGTACACAGAAGCAATCAGATTGGAAAGGAGTGGTAGGGACTGTGAGCCAGAGTCACAGATAACAGATGAAACAAAAATCAAAACTCAGAAATGGGAGCCGAATTATAATGAGAGGTTGTGGGGTGAGCACAGGGCCAGAGGGAGAAGATAACGTTTGTATGGTCTCCGTAGCCAATGTTTATCAAATGGGATACCTTCTCCCTAAACAATGTCAGAGACACAGTGACAAATTCTTATTTATTTACCAAGAGTCTGTAAAGCACTTAGAACATTGCCTGACACATAGAAAGTCATTTAATCTTTGTAATAAGTAAAGCATAATTATTATCCCTATTTTACAGATGAGGAAACAAACTCAGAGACATTTAGCAACTTCCCAAGTCACACGGTTAGCATGCGAAAGAATCAGGATCCAAATTCTGGCTGGCTGCTCCGGAGCCCTCTCTTACCCTCTCTTATATGGTCAGAGCCACATACCTGCTGGCTGTGACCATTGGCCCTTCCTCTTACTGTGCTGGCTGCCTCCTTCCTTCTGATATGTAGCTTACAGCAGAGCTAATGATCGCAGAGGCACTCCTCTGCCACCTGTCCACAGGTGATCGTCTCTTCTGGGATCCTTCTCCAGGTGGCCAGTCTCACCTGCAATTTCATTAGCAAAGGGAAATCCTTTCCAATTGCCCAGCGTTTGCTCTCCCCCCACGTTGTTTCCTGCATACTGTGCTGCCTCCTGGTGCAAGCTCCCGGTAGTACAGGAAACTAAAACCTCAGTGTGCTCAGCTGACCTCTTTTTTCTGATGTCTCTTTTATTTCCCACCCCAGGATGCTTTAGATGGGGAAAGGAGAACTCCTTTCAGTACTGTTAGATGGGGAGGCTTATGCTGAAAGAGGCCCACAATCTTCCTATATTTGCATCTGGAAAAATATTTGAAATAATCTATATAATGTTAGATCTTAAAAATCCTTAGACTCAGTCCCACCTTCTCATTTAACAGATGAGAAAACAAAAGGGTTGAGTCTATGTAACTAGGAAGTCTAAGCAGTGTTTTAGCAATTTTGGACTTAAGTAGGCATCGTTCCTCAGATCCTAAATGATTCCACATGTTTAGATGTTGAAAGACGTGTGAAGATTGCTGGTTGTCTTGGAAAGAGATTTTTTAAAATAAGTTTATTTAATACTGCACATGTATTATATACTATGCAAGAAAAGAGGAGTCAGGGATTTACCTTTATGTTATAAAGAATTGTTCTCCAAGGGCCAAATTAACGACATTGACATGCTAACATGCTTCTGCAAGCTTAATGCTCATTCATTGATTGTCTTTGTTTTTAGCTGTCCTTGGAGTACACAATTTACTCAACAATCCAAAGTTTGATGAAGAAACAACCAACAGTAAAGGTGGCAAAGGGCCTGTAAGAAGTAAGTTGATGTAGAGTCTGTGGTTTTGTGAAGCTTTGAAGCCTCTAGGTGTTGCTGGCAGCAGAGAGGCCTTGCACTTTGTCATGTCACTAGGGTCCCTGGGCTCTGAGCAATCAAACCAGAACAGAGCGGCTGATAACAGGAGCTCTGTCTGGCAGTGTAACTAGTACCTATCACTGTTTTGCCCAGAACACACTTTCATGGTGGCACATGCCAGTATGCCTAGCTACTTTTTTATTATTTGTAGAGACGGGGTCTAGCTATGTTGCCCAGACTGATCTCAAACTCCTTGGGCTCAAGGGATCCTCCTATCTGGACTTCCCAAAGTGCTGGGATTACAGGCATGAGCCACTGCACCTGGCCTCTTTTTACTTTTTTTCCCTCTTTTTGGCTAATGAAATAATATCTCACTTTTTATTTCAGAGTTTAATTACTTTTTATATTTTCTGATTGAGTGACAGATTCTTCTGAGCATATTATTTGTTCATTTTTAATGGGGTTCTCTTATTGATTTGTAGGAGCTCTGTATATATTGGGATATTAACCCTTTGTATGTTAAATATATTCCAAATGTTTTCTGTTAACTGCTTTTGAGAATTCTTCTATTCTTTTTTTTTCCATCCCTTTCTCTTCCCATATCTTCCTCAAAACTGAAGCTCCAAAATGGAAATCAGAGGAGGGTAGGGTATGGTCAAGAGGCCAGAGGGGTGTCAAGGCTTAGGGAAATGAAAAGACTCATTATGGTTTTTCTTTTTTGTATCTCAGATCTTGTAGGCTGATTATTATAGTCTGAAAGGAGTCCGTGTGGATCAGCAGTAACTTCCTCTGGATAATTTGGGGGTTGAGGTTTGCTGTAGAGTTTCCTGTACTTTTAGCTCTATGCAGTGTCAGCCACTGAGACTTCTCAGTGCAGTTGAGAAGCATCAACCTTCTAAAGTGCAACTCAGAGCTATACTATTCCCATGATTGCTTGGTTGAGAATACGCTTAATATCATTGATATTAGATTATTATTGGAATGAGAACATATGAAAGACATGCCATTTTGGGGGAAGTCATCTCTGATTTTGATAGGAGAGCCCTTGTATTTTCTTTTTAAAATTAAAACTTGTGTCATAGATGTTGTCAAAGGTGAAAAGGTGAAGCCAATATTTGAGGAACCACCCAATCCCACAAACGTGGAAATAAGTCTGCAGCAGATGAAAGCCAACGATCCCAGCCTGCAAGAAGTCAACCTCAATAACATTAAGGTACGTCATTACGATTGTGATGATCGTCTGTCATTTGATTTATAGTGAGGTCAGAAAACCTACTGGAGATGGCTAATTGCTTACTTTCATACCTATTTGCAGTCCTTTGTAGTCACTGATTTTGAGTCAAGACATCCTTCACAAAGGAAGAAATGGGTTTAAAAAAAAGAGTGATTTTTAGAATTCTTTGAAAAGAATCACTATACTTGGGTTAAACATAGTACATTAGTTATACCTATTGCTGAGTAAGAAAATTACTCTAAAACTATGAGGTTTCAGACAAAAATCATTTATTATTTCATACAGTTTTTGAGTGTTAGGCATCTAGGAGTGCTTAGCTGAGTAGTTGTGGCTCAGGGTCTGAAGTGAGTATGTAGTGAAGCTGCAATGTCAGGCTTCCCTGGGCAGGAGGACCCACTTCCAGGACAGCGCCCTGATGTGGCTGTTAGCAGGAGACCTCATTTCTCACCACAGGGGCCTCCCCATAGAGCTGCCTGAGTGTCCTCTCATCATGACAGCTGGTTTCTCCCAGAGTGAGTGAGCCAAGAGAGAAAAAAAGAGCAAGCAGGAAGCCATAATACCTTTTATGACCTGGCCTCTGAAGTCACACATCGTCACTTCTACTTTATTCTATTTGGCAATAAGTCATGACACTCTCAAAGGGAGGGGATGAGTGTGTGTGTGTGTGTGTGTGTGTGTGTGTGTGTGTAAACATTGCCTGAGGTCTGTTTTATTCATTCTTACTTGGCCAGTTCCTAGCATTTAATCATAATAACTGACTTTTATTGAGTACTCACTATGTGCCATATCCTTTGTTCAATACTTGAAGTTTATTATCTCATTTAGTCCTTAGTAACACTTAACGAGGTTAAGTTGCTAAGGTCACAGAGCTAGTTTGTAATGCAGGCAGGACTCTTGTCCACCTCTAGCTGTCCCCCATATGTCCTCGGTCCCCAATGGTCAGTACTGTGCTAGGTGCTCTACAAGAGGGAGTACAAAGATGAGGAAAATTCATTCAGTCTTTACTCTGAAAAGGTTGTATTAGGAGGAAAACACTAAAGAAATAATTACAACATGATGTGATAAGCCCCCAAATGTTATGGAATTGGAAGGAAGAAAAATTCTAATGCTGCCTGGGAGAACCAATAAACAAAGGAGGTGATATGTCAGCTGGGTCTTGAAAGATGAGTAGGAATTAATTGGAGAAAAGAACTAAAGGAATTTTCAGGCAAAGGGAAAAGCATATTTAAAGGGATGGAAAACAGAAAGACCATGGTATTAAAAGAATGGCAGGTGGGTCAGTCTGGCTAAAATATGGAGACTGGAAGAGAAAAAGAAGGAAGTTTAGTATGTGCATAATTTCTTGTTTAGGGAGCGCAGGCGATGTCAGAATGTACCATTGCTTTAGATGGTTTTGAACACTAAGTGGTGCTGTTGACTCAGAATGGCTTGGCTGCTGAAGGCTAGATAATGAACCTCCTTTAGAAGGGTTATCATGTAATTAGCCATTTAAATAATTGATGATATTTAGAAGTAGTGGGTTCTTAACTTGGGGTGAGTATGCTATAGAATGGACCACCAACTAGCCATGTTTTCTTCATCTTAGAACATTCCAATTCCAACTCTGAAGGAATTTGCAAAGGCTCTGGAGACCAACACTCATGTAAAAAAGTTCAGCCTGGCTGCAACCCGTAGCAATGACCCTGTGGCCATCGTAAGTAAAATTTTAGAAATATAACATGACTTATTTAACTCACAATTCAGAACCCAAGTGTCAGGCACTTTGAACTAGAATTTTGTCAGCACTACACTTTTCAGAGAAAGAAACAAGATAAGTTTGGCATTTAACTAAATAAATATTTAGGGTTCTGTGTTTAGTACAAATTTTCTAAGACTTTTGCATCTATAGTAATATTCTGTTACAGTCATTGAATAGTAAGCCCTAAAATTCTACAGGAATTCAGTGCCTATAAAAAATGTAAAAGTTATTTTATTTTAAACTAGGAAATAGATTAATATGTGTCTAAAATATTTTAAACAACCTAACCTTAAAACAATTTTTTGTTTGATACCCTGTTAACCAGAATATGAAAAAAGCCAACCAAAAGCTCTGTTCCTTCTATGCATTTTAGATAATTCAGCCAAATAAGGAAGCCCCTTGATCCAAGTAAATATTTCCACCATCACTATCATCATTTTTATTCCTTCTATTAATAGCTAGTTAGTTATTCTTCCTATTATTTCCTCCTATTAGTAGCTAAATTTTTGAGGAATTAGTAAATGCCAGCACTGATCTTTGTGCTTCACACATCATCTCACTTAATCATTACTATAATATTATGAGATATATACTATTATTAGTTTATACTTTAAGAAATGAGGAAACTGTAAAAAAAAACATAAATAAATAAATGTGAGAGTCCTTAAATTAAAACTTGATCCCTCAGGAAAAGTCCAAAGTCAATACAGTTCTTGCAAATTATTAGCACTTCTATTCAAAACATTAAAATGAAACAAAAAAAGTTACTGTCAAAATCAGAAATCTGTATGTATTACTACACCTAAGCCTATTACATTTTCATAATAAAAATCTGTGGCTATTCTTTAAAAAAAAAAAAAAGAAAGAAAGAAATGAGGAAACTGAGGCTCAGAGTAAATGGCAGAGCCAGGATTCACCACCAGGTATTTCTGGTTCGACAACCAGGATGCTTAACCACCAAGCTATGCTATATTTACACACAATGCCTCACTGTCATACATTTGCTAAAATATGTCTTTTATTAAGAGGTTGGGCATCAATCACCCTGTGGTTCTATAGCATCTAATGCCTAGCCCTCAAATCAAGATAGAAAAACAAAAGTTGTCTTGACTTGATGCTTTGATTTAAAGTAATATGTCTTTTGGAAGATCTAAAATAGTATTTAAAACGGATGACATGAAAGTAATGATCACCTATTATGGTCCTGGCACAGAAGAGATGTTTGAAAAGTAGTTGTTAAATGAATGAATAATCATGATCTCCAGCCTCTCAGCAATAGAGAATATTTCCGTGATGATAACAGCAAACTTGAGATAAACACTCATGTAAAAGAGGCACCAAGCTACAAAATCAGTGTTTTCACCAATGGTTATTACATATCTAAATTTGTAGGTTGAAAGCAGTTTTGAATTTGAAACCTATCATTAAAATAGAAAAATTGTATAACTAGACCCCTGGTAAGGTGAAATGAGCAGTTTAAGGATTCTTATCTGTGTATGATATTTTACAATCTCTGCTTTTTAGTAGATTGTTTTTAATAAAGCAAAAATATTCACAATATATAACATACTTTGTAAATGAATAAAATGAACAAAGAAATGATTTGTCATTTGTATTTAATATATTATTCTCAGTAAAATTGCAGGGGCAGGGATAGTTTATAGTCAGTCTGTTGTCAAAGAGACTACTGGTAAGTTATCTAACTTCTAGGTTAAATAGATAACTTGCAAAGCGGACTAAATAAATTCCAAATATAGTATCTTTGACACTGTTTTTTTTTTTTGAGACAGAGTCTCACTTTGGTGCCCAGGCTAGAGTGAGTGCCGTGGCGTCAGCCTAGCTCACAGCAACCTCAATCTCCTGGGCTCAAGCGATCCTACTGTCTCAGCCTCCCGAGTAGCTGGGACTACAGGCATGCGCCACCATGCTCGGCTAATTTTTTTTGTATATATATTTTTAGTAGAGACGGGGTCTCGCTCAGGCTGGTTTTGAACTCCCGACCTTGAGCAATCCACCTGCCTCGGCCTCCCAGAGTGCTAGGATTACAGGCTTGAGCCACCGCCCCGGCCTTTTGACATTGTTTTTAATGCAACAACCATGTGTTGAATGCCTATCATCTGACAAGCACTGTGTTAGGAGCTGGATTTTTTGGTAACATTTTTCAGGCAAATTTAACACCTTTTGTAACTTGCTTTTTAAAAAATAATTTATTTGGTAAAAAATGCTGGTGAAGATGTAGAGAAAGGGGAACACTTGTACACTGTTGGTGGGAATGTTAAGTAGTGCAGCCATTATGGAAAACAGTATGGAGTTTCTTCAAAGGACTAAAATAGAAAACTACCTTATGATCCAGCAATCCCACTTCTGGGTATATATCCAAAAGAAAGAAAATCAGTATATCAAAGAGATATCTACATGCACATGTTTATGGCAGCACTATTCAAAATAGCCAAGATATGGAAGCAACCTAAGTGTCTATCAACAAATGAATGGATAAAGAAAATATGGTATATATAAATAATGGAATATTATTCAGCCATAAAAAGAATGAAATCTTGCCATTTGCAGCAACATGGGTAGAATTGGAGGTCATTATGTTAAGTGAAACAAACTAGACACAGGAAGACAAATATCGTGTTTTCTCACTCATGTGGGAGCTAAAAAAGTGGATCTCATGGAGGCAGAGAGTGGAATGATGGTTACCAGAAGCTGGGAAAGGAAAAGGGGAGGGAAGAATGAAGAAAAGTTGGTTAAGGGGTACAAAATACAATTAGATAGAAGGAATAAGTTCTAGTATTCAGTAGAACAGTAGGGAAATTATAGTTAATGGCAATTTATTGTATATTTCAAAATAGCTAGAGGAAAAGAACTGTAATATTCCCAACATGAAAGGTAAACATTTGGTTTGAGGGTATGGATATCCCAGTTACCTGATATGATCATTACACATTGTATACAGGTATAAAATATCACATGTAACCTCAAAATATGTACAACTACTTTACGTCAATAAAAAATAAATTTAAAAATGTATTGTTATAGTCGCAGTACAATCTGTAAAACAGAAGGACTGCAGGAAATGTATATATATATTCATTCATTCTTTTATATGGATAGAGTATTCAAAATATTATTTTATTTTATGTTATTTTTAGAGACTGGGTCTTGCTCTGTTGCCCAGGCTAGAGTGCAGTGGTGTCATCATAGCTCACAGCAACCGCAGCCCCCTGGGCTCAAGCCATCCTCCTGCTACAGCCTCCTGAGCAGCTGGGACTACAGGCATGTGCCACCATACCTGGCTAATTTTTCTGTTTTTTTGTAAAGATGAGGTCTCGCTATTTTGCCCAGGCTGGTCTTGAACTTCTGACCTCAGATGACACTTCTGCCTTGGCCTCTCAAAGTGCTAGGATTATAGACATGAGCCATCACGCCTGACCTCAAAATATGATTTTGCTATTGATTTCTAAAGATTGTCACTCCTATTGGAGATTTTTCACTTTTCCTTCATTCTACCTGTAATTGGTATGTGTGGCACAGCATCCTCATCTCCACCTGTCCTCCTTACTCCTCAGACCCAAGGGTAAACAGAGAAGGAAGAAGTGGAAGGAACCAAGGGGGGAAAATGAGGGTTTTAGGAAATGTTTTCTTAGTTGTCACTGTGCCTGAGTGACTGTTTCATTGAAAGCTCCCATCATAAGTCTTCATTTATAGCATTCAGACATGAAGTAAAAAGGTGTTTCTGGTGGATGCCATTTGCATACCTCAAACCTTATTTTTCTTTCATATTCTAGATTATTATTCTGATGTATTGCTAGAATCCGTGAAGCTCTGTGTGATCCACATTCACCTAGACATGTCCCCACCTAAGGCTGTCTTGCATTTAATAAGAAAACATTTTATTTTAGGGTTTGTGGTAACCATAAATAAATAAGCTCCATGATAGTATTTTAAAACACTCTCCAAGAACATTGTGCATTTAAGACATTTCTTAGGCTTATAAAAGCACAGTAGTTCCACTTGTGAAGCAGCATGGTGTACCAGGAAAAGCTTTAGACTTGACAGAGAAAAATCCAGCTCTGTGTCCTGGTTTTGCTGCTAACCTATTATTTGGCATCTGTAGTAACTTCTCTGGACCTCAGTTTCCTCAGAGATCATTGAGGTTTGCTGGTAGTATCAAGTGAATATATATTCACCTAGAAGCTATTAGTTGGAAA
Organism: Mirza zaza; assembly: GCA_008750895.1. Lineage (NCBI taxonomy): Eukaryota > Metazoa > Chordata > Mammalia > Primates > Cheirogaleidae > Mirza > Mirza zaza. The sequence continues at coordinate 26,364 of VSMD01015255.1, read as the reverse complement.
GAATAATTGCTGTCTTAAGGATGTAAAGAAAAAAGCCTCTTTTAGCCTTATGGCTAGATGGCTTCATATGGTCCAGCCCACCTGGCTGCCCCCAGATAGTTCCCCTCCCAGCTATGCCCTTGTCAGGAAAGAATCTTCTTATAGGTTGAAAATTGGTTGGTACAGGCACTAGAGGTCTGCAAATGGTGATTATGGCTGTTACTCACTGTTGATTTAAAAATTATCGCTAAAGCAAAGAGCTTCAAGAGACTCAGAATCAAAAACAGATTCAGTAAGGTACTTCTGGAATTGTTGTGAATGTAGACAAAGCTATGCACATGAGAAGAGGACAGCATCCTGTTTTACAGATGAGGCAGCTGAGACTCAGAGAAGTTGAATGTGTTGACTAAGATTACATAGCATGTGGCCAAGCCAGGATGCCGATGTAAGTCACCTGTAATCAATCAAGTTCCGTTTACCATGTCTCAAGCACTTCCATTTAACCACATCTACAACAGTTGAGTATTAATGGAATTTGACCCCACTGAATGCCAATGAAGAGAACAGGCCCAAATATATAAAAAAAAAAAAAAAACACTAGTTTTTAATTTTCTTTTCTCTTTTTCCTTTTTTTTTTTTTTTTTTTGAGACAAAGTCTTGCTCTGTTGACCAACTGGGCTAGAGTGCAGTGGCGTCATTGTAGCTCTCTGTAACCTCAAACTCCTGGGCTCAAGTGATCCTCCTGCCTCAGCCTCCCCGAGTAGTTGGGACTACAGGCACACACCACTGTGCCCAGCTAATTCTTTCTATTTTTGGTAGAGACGGGGTCTCACTCTTGCTCAGGCTGGTGTCAAACTCCTAAGCTCAAGTGATCCTCCTGCCCCGGCCTCCCAGAGTACTATTAATAGGATTACAGGTGTGAGCCACCTCACCTGGCCAAAATACCCACTATATTATTAACAATGTTGCCACATAAAAAATCAAGAGGTTAGGACAGCACTGTCCGTTAGAAGTAAAATATGAGCCACAAATGTCAGCCACATGTATACCTTTAAGTTTTCTAGTAGCCACATTAAAAAAAATTAAAAGTAGGTGAAATTAATTTTAGCAATATGCAGATGTTCTTCAACTTACAATGGGGTTATATCAGTTGAAAATATTTATCCAGGTATAGCCCCATCACAAGTTGAAGAGTGTACTGAATGTGCATCTCCTTTGCATCAGGGTAAATTTAAAAAATCAAGTAGAACCATGGTAAGTCAGGGACTGTTTGTGTTTTATTTAAACCAATATGTTCAAAAACATTTCAAAATGTAATTTGAAAATGTAATGAGGTATTTTCCATTCTTTCTTTCATACTGTGTCTCTGAAATCCTGCGTGTGTTTTACATTTACAGCATGTTTCAACTCAGACCAGCCATTTTCCTGGGGCTCCATAGCCATGTATTTCTCATGGCTACCATTTGGACAGCACAGAAAAATGCATTTCCCTCCATACAATCCTGTAAAGTACGGAAAGCAAACCTTTCTGTAAAAATGTATTTCTGCTCTATTTATAGAATATTTAAGAAATCCAGTCTTTGTTTTACTAATGGTATTATCCCTAGCGCATGTAATAGATGCTCAAATATTTGCTGAACTGAAGTGAACTTGGGCCAGCAGCCCAGGGTTATGTTTGGCTGGGTCTCCCCTGTTTTGTTCAGTATGAGAAAAGTGTTTTCTTGAGTTTAAAAGAAATTGGCAAGATCCTGGCCACTTTCCAGGAGGTCCTGCAATTTTTTGTAAAGGCCTAATTGCTCTGACATTTTGTTATTCTAATAATGAAAGTAAACCCCAAAGCTTGGAGCGTCCATAAGGAAAGGCCTGATGCATATCCTTCTGGTGCTCTGATTAAAATGTGTATGTTTAATTTTAATTAAAGACCTAGCACTGGATAAATGCGCTGTGATTTACATGGTGTGTCATGATGTCAGTCCAAATTCTTGAGCTTTCTTTGCAGTTCAAGCAACTGCCTGACCCCAATACGCAGGGTTATTCTTCTAGTCCAGTGGTTCTCAACCCAGGGCAATTTTGCCCTCCAGGGGACCTTTGGCAGTGTTTGAAGATATTTTTGGTTGTCATAACTGGGATGAGTGCTGTTGGCAGCTAGTGGGTCTCAGAGGCCAGAGATCCTGCTAAATATCCTACAATACACAGGATAACTTCCCACAACAAAGAATTCTCCCACCCTAAATGTCAGCCATGCTGAGGTTGTAGTCCCATGTTGAATTCCTTCTCCTCTTCCTTCGTCCTGTCTTTTCTACCATAAAAACAATTAAAATAGTTTAGAACTTCTTTGTTCTACTCCCCAGAAGCAATTCCTATTAGCAGTTTGTTTTTCATTCTTCTAGTTGTTGTCTTTATGACTTTAATTAAAGGGTTGTCCCTCCTGACTGCACATTACTCACCTGGAGAACTTTTAAAAAATGCAGATGGTCATGTCACAGCCTCAGAGATTCTGATTTAATTAATCTGGGGTGGGGCCTAAGCATTGGTATTTTTTTAAAGCTCCCAGGTCATTCTAGTGTGCAGCCAAAGTAGAAAACCACTAATATAAAGAAATTTACATTTTTGATTTATCGTCCTAGTTAATTTTTGATTCTCTATTGTAAAAGATGAGGGCAATTCTATACTCAACTGTTTTCTATCCTTCCTTTCTCTTATCCTTTAAATTGTAGCTATTCCATTTATTCACACATTAGAGCCTTACACAATTATATTCTATGTTTTGTATATAGATTGCTTCCAAAAATTTAAAATCTATTATCAGCATTTACAATTATATCACTAAATATAAATCTCTGTTTTCATGGGCCTTACAGTCTAGTGACTAATACTGGTCTGATTCTTGTTGTAGGTAACTTACTTTTTCTTGCTAGGAATTTTTAGTGCTTGCTCTCTCTTTTCCCTTGGAATTTGGAAATTTCACTTGTGTGTTCATTTATGAGTCTTTTTTATTCATTCTGAGAAGTGGTTTCTTTCAGATAAAGACTCATGGCTTTCTTCAGCTCTGGGAAGTCTTTCCCTATTAATTATTTGATAATTTCAACATGTTTTCTTTTTATTTTTATTTTTTCCGTCCTTCTGGAAGTCCTCTTAGAGGAATGTTGAATCTCTGCATCTTTCCTCCATATCTCTTTAACATTTTTATCATGTTTTCTATCTGTTTGTCTTTTTACTCTACATCCTTGGAAATATCTTCAGCATTATCTTCATTATCTTCTAGGTCACCAACTTGTTCTTCATGTCCATTACCTTTTTTTTTTTTTTTTTTTTTTGAGACAGGGTTTTACTCTGTTACCCAGGCTGGAGTGCAGGGCGTCAGCCTAGCTTACAGCAACCTCAAACTCCTGGGCACAAGTGATCCTCCTGCCTCAGCCTCCCGAGTAGCTGGGACTACAGGCATGTGCCACCACGCCTGGCTAATTTTTTCTGTTTTTGGTAGAGACAGGGTCTCGGTCTTGGTCAGGCTGGTCTCAAACTCCTGGCCTCAAGTAATCCTCCCGATTCAGCCTCCCAGAGTGCTAGGATTACAAGCATGAGCCACTGTGCCCTGCCCTATTACTTTTCTTTATTTCAATATAGTTTTTAAAATTTTCACAATGCTTTCTTATTCCTCTTTTTAAAAAAGTAGCCAGTATTTATTTTATGGAAGTAAGATCTCTTTCTCTCTCTCTTCCTCTCCCCTGACCTTTTCTTTTTCTTAAGGGAGGTGTGGAGAATAATACATAATTAGAATTTTTACATTTATTTCTGTTCCATCTATGATATTGTCCTTTTTGGTCAACCTGAGTTTTCTCTTTTCTAATGTCAATTTTCCTAATATGTCTGCCAACTGTTGGCTGACCGTTCATAGTTTTGAATGGAGAATGAGCTTGGTTTGTATAAACTAGAATAATTTCTTCTGCAGGTGTTGTGGGTCTGTTTCACCAAGGGAACTCTCCCTTAAAAAGGAGGCCCCTTTATTTTTCTCCATTTGTCGTCATCTGATAAGCTATATGTTTTATTTGTTAATTTGCTGACTCTGCCCACCTGCTCAAATATTAAGCTCCCTGAGGACAGGGATCTTTGTTTTCTCTACTGCTGGAGCACAGTAGAAGCCTGACAAATAGTCCTTTTTTGAATGAATAAATGAGTGCTTTTTTCAGCAGGCAGGTGAATTGACCCATAGCCTCCTCTGTCACGTGCGTAAGGAGCTGGCAGGCAGCCTGGAGTCACCTGCAGTTGCTACAGTCAGGAAGGCTTCACTCAGGGTGGGGTACATTTCAGTATGCAGCAGTCCTCCCTTATCCATGGGGGATGTGTTCCAAGACCCACAGAGGATGTCTGAAACTGTGGATAGTACTGAACCCTATATATACTATGTTTTTTCTTACACATATTTACCTATATGATAAAGCAGGCGTCCTCAAACTAAGGCCCGCAGGCCACATGCCACTCGCTGAGGACATTTATCCAGCCTGCCAGGTGTTTTTGCCACCGCTGTCTGTCCTTTGCAGCCGACTTGTCCTGGGCCCACAGTGTGCACTCTCCAACGGTCTGAGGGACAGTGAACTGGGCCCCCTGTTTAAAAAGTTTGAGGACCCCTGTGACAAATTTTAATTTATACATTAGTCTACAGTAAGAGATTAACAACAATAACTAATAAGAAAATAGAACAATTATAACAATATACTATAATAAAAGTTATGTGACCATGGTCTCTCTCTTAAAATATCTTATTGTACTGAACACACCCTTCTTGTGATGATGCGAGCTGATAAAATGCCCACACCATGCCACGGAGTGAGATGGATGGCATGGACATCGTGATGAGCTACTTTTGACCTTCTGACTATACGGCAGAAGGAGGGTCATCTGCTTCAGGTGACTCTGGGTCATTGAGCCATGTCAATGTTCATGGTCGGACGTCAGGAGCAAGCGATGCCAATGACTTAACAGGCAAGGACTGTATGTGGCGTGGACACGCTGGACAAAGGGATAATTCACATCCCAGGCGTACAGGGAGCAGGAGGGCGTAAGATTTCGTCACGCTACTCAGAACGGAGTGCCATTTAAAACTTATGAATTGCTTATTTTTGGAATGGAATTTTCCATTTAATATTTTCCAACTGCAGTGGACTGCAGGTAACTGAAACCTCGAATCGGGGGACTGCTGTATTTCAATCCTGGCAGAACTGCCTTCCCCTGATTCTCCCACACTGCACCTGGCGCAAGGTCTGGGGGTGTCCCGCTTTCCGCACTGCTTCTCTCTCAGGCCACAGCACCCTCACTAGGCTCTTCCTAGGAGACTTGTCACAGATAGTCATGCTGGCAGCTTCTCTTTTCCAGGAAGGTGCTGGAAGGGGTGGGGTGCCCTCCACCTACTCTAGCTGGACTAAACAAAGGCAGTTCTTCAATGAAATGCCCCAAACGGGACCTACCTCTGGCATCTCAGGCAACAACTTTCTCTAGGCTAATTTCTCCACCAATCTTTCTTTATGGGGGTGGGAAGCTCTGGGAGAGAAGGGGAGCAGGCAGGTGTAACGTGTGCAGTCTGCTGTCTCAAACTGGAGTCTCCAGTGGGTTTGCCCCTCTAAGTGGTGATTTTGTTACAAAAGTTGTCTTTAAGGAATTCTGATTTATAGAGGCTCTGAAATAACATAACTAAATCAGTACCGCCCAAGTGCTAGTCAGTGGTAAAGTTTTTTTTTTTTTAATGCATTCATATATGGTAAAAGGGGGGAAAAAATAAGGTAATTCAGACATTATGTCCTTACTACTTTTTTCCTAATGATAAAATGTCTTTTCTCAAAAAAAAAAAAAAAAAAATCAACAACAGCTGGTAGTACTAGGGCTTTTTTTTTTTTTTTAATATTCTTAACAAAAAACAGTTGGTAATCATATGTCAGTATATTTTTTTAACAAAATCTTTTGCAAGTATGTGAAATTTGTAAGTGTGGACTACTGGACTAAACTACTTTTATTGCAGTTTTAAATTATTATCTTTGTCACTTAGAGGTGAAGGTATGATTTGACTTAAAGGTTTCCTTTAAGTGCTATAAAAAATATTTATATTTAATTTGGAGGTGAGGAGTTTAGTAAATGAATCTTTAGAAAGCCTAATGGTTATTTCTTTTTGTATAATAAGGCTTTTGCAGATATGCTGAAAGTAAATAAGACCTTGAAAAGTCTAAACATAGAATCCAATTTCATCACGGGAACTGGGATCTTGGCCCTGGTAGAGGCACTGAAAGAAAATGACACCTTGACAGAGATCAAGATCGACAACCAGGTAAGGAAGGGCAGGCACTGCTACCTCACAGGGTACACAGTGAGAGGATAGTGCCACCAGGAGCGAATTAAAAGACAGAGTTCTGTGTGTGGCTTGATTTGGTGTTCTGGCTTTCCTGTAACAGTTTCTGGCCCATAGGGAGCGTGCATGTTACTAACTAAACAATGCCCACTGGGCAGCCTGAGATACAAGAGCCAGCATCCCCTCAGCCCTAGGCTAGGCAGGCATCAGAAGTGTTAACAGCTGCTTTGTTCAGCCATCAACATTGCCTTTTAGCTTGACTGTCAGCACAGTCTATCTTAAGACTGGCTTTTGGTTCACTGGGACAATGGCTAGAAGGAGAACGCAAGGTGACCACAACCAGAGACTCAGGTTTTTTGTCTTTGGCTGCAGGCTGCCAGAGCCAAAAGAGCAGACCCAGGCTCCTGCAGTCTGGCCCTGGCTCCAGAGAGCCTGTTTAAAGGAATCGGAGTTCTAGAGGATGGACTGGGCCGGAGTAGCAGGCCACACCCACAGTGTGATCAAGATCTCATTTCTGCCACAGCATTTCTCAGGTTCCCACCTACAGCCAAAGCAAGCTGCTTTTCCATATAGCTGCTCCTGGAGACCTCTTTTCCCGGGCATTGGCCTGCAGTGCCTTCAGAGCTGCTCTGCTGGCTCCTGCCCACAACTCGTAGCTATCAGCCCTGATGCTGTGCCCAGCTCCGTTGCCTACGGGGAAGTGTCTACAATGGGGTTCCAGTGAACCTGAATGGTCAGACTCTATATCTTGAAAAGAAGAGGCTCTGGCATGGACCAGGAAGAAGAGAAAGCAAAGAGACTTGTGGTGTGAGCATTTCCCTTTGGGAGGTGGGAGGGCCAGTGGGAGAAGGGGAAACGTGCTCAGAACACCCTTTAGATGTCTGGGGACCATGTCTGAGAAATTCCCTACCCCAGACCTTCCAAGATCTGACAAAGCCCCAGAGTGCCACCCAGGACTATTGCCTAAGCCTAGAGACCCCCACAGTTTCATGGAGGCCCTTGCTCTCCATCTTAGCTAACCAGGACAAGCAGGGTCTCTTAGTGCAGGTGCTCTGGCCCTGACCTCCTGAGACTTGTTGACAGAAGAGCAGGGAAACCCCCCAAAGGAGACAGCAGCTGCTTCATTCTCAACCTGCCAGAAGGGGTGCACCACCAAAGCAGCTTTCCCAGATGCAGAGGGACGGAGGGCACACCTAGGGGATGTGCCACACGTGGCCCCACACACTCAGGGGAAGCTCGATGCTATGTGTCCTGGTGTGTGTCCAGCTGCCAGTGAATGAAGAAAGTGGTGTCAGGGAGTAGAGGGGCAGGGAAATTAGCTAGAGAGAAATAGGGAGTGAGTGAAAAGAAGTGATAGGGATCTTTGTTGAATAGACTAGTTAATAGAAGAAGTTAGGAGAGCTCTTAGTAAATATTTCCAAGGGGTCTAAGGCAGAAGTGGATACCGTGTTCTAAAGTATATTTAACTTTTTATATTGGTTTAGGCCATTGTGAAACCCCATATCTGAAATAAGTCACAGATACTCTGTTCCTAGTTCCTTACAAGTTACCACCTAGCCAAGGTTGCTGCAAAAAACACAGTTAAATTTGACTTTCAGATAAACAAAGTATAATTTTTAGTATGTGTCATGAAATATTTGGGAATCCTTATACTATACGACAAAATTATTTGTGATTTATCCGAAAGTCAAACTTTAAGTGAGTGTTCTGTATTTGTATTTGCTAAATCTAGCAACCCTACACCTAGTGAATGAGCTGGAATCCCAAAAATTTTGAATAGAGCAGCTTTTTATAATGCACATGAAGAAGACCCTGAAATACAAAGAACTTGCTCTCTGACATCCCCTCTAAATCAACCTCATCACACCCCTCCTTGGCCACCTGGGAATACAGATTTGTGTAATTTTTCAACGTTAGTCCTCCGTTATGCTTCTGAAATGGCTTCTCTTCACTTATGTGTGACAAGGAAGAGGATTAAGATTTTCTAGAGGCACTGGAAAAAATTATTTGCTTTACGCGAAGAATGAGGAAATTCAGAGTCAAAACTTGTCTTACATCCACATTTTGTTCTTTGACTCATAGACTGTTAGAAGTAACCTCAGTTTTCTCAACTGTCTAGTCAAGGGTTAGGAATGAAATAATCTCTAAGACAGTTTCCCCAGGCAGGCCCCGGAGCTGAGGCCAATTCAGCAGCTTTGCAGCAGGCAGGTGCACCACAGTGAAGGCGGGGAGAATGCATGCGGGGGTGGGCTGCTGTGGCCGGGCTCCAGCTCAATATGTATATGTAATGATTTAATCAGATGCGCCCAGTGAGAACAATCGGTGATGCATATTGAAGAAACAGATGGGTAACTGCTAAGTGAATGTGAGTCAATAAAAGAGGACACTTAGAGAAAAACAGAAGGTGATTTGAAGACATGTATGCTTAACCGTTTGTTTATCTTTTTTTGTATTTAGTGACTTAAAATATAAAATGAAGATATATGCAAATTATAAGAAATTTTGATACTATTCGTCGTCCTGGGTTTATGTAACACAAAAGACCTCAAATGAAAAAAAAGAAAAGACCCAGTAAGTGGAAATATGAGAGATCACTAAAAAAAAAAAAAAAAAACCCAGGCTGAGAAAGAAACATGCCCTATGTTACAATGCTTCCTCCCCCCCAATATAATTGTCTTCAGCTTCTAAATCCTTTAGATAGCTATTAGCATATTCCTATTCCCCCCAAAAAAAACAAAAATAAAAGCTACTATTCTATTATTCATATTTCCTATTTTTCTATACCAGATTATATGAATTATAATTATGAAGAGCAGGGAAACCCCCCAAAGGAGACAGCAGCTGCTTCATTCTCAACCTGCCAGAAGGGGTGCACCACCAAAGCAGCATATTAATCATGCAGTTAATATTATGCATATTAATCATGCAGTTAATATTATAAAAGGGGAAGTGGTGTTTCTATTTTACTACTTTGCCAAAATGTTATCAAAGATTCAGTACAAAATAGAGAAAACCCCCAAAGAAATAACAGTTGATATCTGTATAAATAGAACATCCAAATCAAGGAGGAATAAGTATGGATTTGCCTTTTGTTGCAAAACAAAGTAACACTAGGGGCGCCGACAAAAATTTCAACTACTGAGAAAATAGCCAGCTACTTGGAGAGAAGGGACTCAGACACTTGGGAATATAGGTGATGGGGTAACTTTTGACCATTGCATTAACATTCATTGCAGGTTACCCAAGTCCAGGACTCAAATGTACCACTTTGGCCCACTCTAGGGGCACAAGCTATAGTTGTGGCAGCCCAAGCTCTAGCTCAGATCTCCTCCTTGATACAGTTCCACTATTCTAAAGTGTGTATCATTTGCTAAAGTTCCTCATGAAACTTTGAGGTCAGTACCTCTTACTTTTTTTTTAGCTGCCACTCCCTCCCATAGACCCACATTGCTTAGAGCACTCATCTCTACAATGTGAATGCCCATATTGTTATTGCCTAGCTGGAAATATCACATTGTGTTAAGTTCTTAGGGAGAGACTTGTTTAACAGGTTGCTGGATGACAAGAAAGAGGGGCAAAGAGTTAAGCCTTAAAACTTACCTGGGACACAAAAGTTCCTCCATAAACTTTTGTCCTTTATCCATTCCATACTTAGGTTTTCCAAATTTAAAAGGTATATATTTTTAATGTATTTCACAATAATCAACATTGCATGGTACTGGCACAAAATAGACTGGCAGAACATGAGTGGATTCCAGAAACAAACCTGAGTATACCGAAGAATTTTGCCATGATGTGTCAGTGTTTCAAATCAGGGAATAATGAAATAAAAGATAGTAGGACAATTTGCTAGCATTTTGGAACAAAATTAAATTGGGTATCTCTCTTCATTCTGATACAAAACTTCATTGCAGATGAAATGAAGATTTAAGTATTAAAATATATGAAATCATAAAACAAATGGAAGAAATCAGGAGGAGTAGAGAGGCTTCTAAACATGACATACAATGTAGGAGATTAATAAATTTGACTACATGAAAGTGGAAAAAAATCCTTACAGTAATCAAAAAGAAAGTCAAAAGACAAATTAAGCAAAGTATTTTCAGAACATCTGACAAAGGGCTAATTTCCTAATATATAAGAAACTTATAAATTAATTAAAAAAAAAAACCCAGGAACTGTAACCTGATAGAAAAATGGACAAATGGCATGGATTGGTATTTTCAAAAGAATTATAAATACATAAGAAAATTAATTTTTCTTATTCATAATTTCAAAAATGCAAATTAAAGCAATTAAATAAATACAAGTAAAATATACATTTTCACCAAAGGGATTGACAAACATTAAAAAGATTGATAATATTTCATTTGCCTAGGAGAAGGAAAACAGTAACACTCATACACAGTTAGCAGGTGTAAAAATTGTCATAACCTTTGAGGGTAAGTCGGTAGTATATCAAAACTTGAAACACGCTTACCCTTTGACCCAGCTATAGTTTGCCCTACAGGCACTCTTGCAGAAATGCCCCAAGATAACTCTGTGTGCGCAAGAGAAGTTCACTGCAGCATTGTTTGGAATAGTGGAAATGAAAAGCAATGTAACAGTAAGTCACTAGGGCCTGGATAAATAAATAATGATCCTTCACAATGGAATGCCACGCAGCTTTTTGTAAGGATGAGGTAAATGTATATTTACCAACATGAAAAGATATCTTAATGTCAAATAAAAAATAAAAACATGTTTCAAAATAATACACTAGTAAAATCCATTTACATGAAAACATAGATGTACCTGTGATTGTGTAGATGTATAAATGCATAGAAAATGCTTAGAAGACTACATACTACATGCCAGACTAGCTTTCTGTATGAGGAATGGGAATGTTGGAGGAAGGTGACTTTTATATTTTATATACTTTTTTATTTGCTTTTTAAAAACAAGCCTGTACATTTTATTATTTAAAAAAGTAATGACTATATTGTGAAAAAAATATACTATGTTCCTTAAATTTAATTTTAAATTTCTATACTTACATGCCCCCATTTAAAAAGGAAAACAACAAATTCCACCTTTTATTTTTTCATTATTCTATGTCTCAGCTTAAACCAACACAAATAAGTTGGGGATTTTTCTGTAGCTCAATAACCCCCTTCAGTGTTTGATAATTCATCTGACCATGGGCATGGTTCAAACGACAAGAAGATCTGTTTGGGGTCTCCTAATGCGATTTACTGCTGAGAGAATGGTCCATGGGTTGATGATCGTTAATTACTTTTGGATATGGATCCTAGAATTAATAATTTAGTAATTGGGTTGGCTGCTATAAAACAGTTTTACTAAAAATACCTTTTGTTTTTTAACCACAGGTATGGGTGAATTGGAAACACCAAATATTAGTTTTGCTTTAATTTTACCTCTGGAATTATCCTTTCCTTCATAAATGACTTGCTTAGTTTCTTCTGCATAGGACACCAGCAGATTCAACTGACAGCTGGATTTTGCTTCTAGACAAGGAGCAGGACTCAAATGACTGTATGGGAGAAAACATTTGAAGTGACGCTGACCCTTTTAATTTGAAACTTTTGCTTTGTGGCCTTTTTTTCCAACAAGTAGCCATGTATCTTTCTTGTGCAAGTAACTGTCCCTCTTCCTTTTTGTCATCCTGTGTGTGTGTCTGCACCGGCAACCAGAGGCAGCAGTTGGGAACAGCTGTAGAGATGGAAATTGCTCAGATGCTGGAGGAGAATTCAAGAATCCTCAAGTTTGGATATCAGTTTACCAAGCAAGGGCCACGAACAAGGGTGGCAGCTGCCATCACAAAGAACAATGACCTGGGTAATGCAGCCATAATATATGCTGTTAACAGAAGAGCATGAGAGCTTTCTCTTCTCCGCTTGAGATACAGTGTCTCACAGATAGCATTCCACTGGCCTGTGGTGTCACTTAGTCCTTTATGAAAGGCACATTATCATATGGTCATAACAATACTCATGGTTCTCACAGTGCTTAAGTTGTATCATAACATTTTCTCAAAAAGAACTGTTTGTTCTTTTTTCTGCACAGCCTTTGATTTTTGCTTGATTGCTTTTGCTTTACTTCTTACATGTAATCACCCTGTGTTATCTGGTGCAGACCAGGGACAACAGGGACATGGAAATTCCCAGTTTACTTAGGTTTGACTTCTGACCGTTTTGGTACTTAGATGTAAATATGGGTATGTCTGATAGTTTGATACTTTACAGGTGAAATAGACTAATGGCATAATAAACATTATGAAGGGTCAACTTAGAAGTAGCAGATTTTTCAGTTAGCCCTCTTTAATTTTTCCTGTTGCCACGTTTTGCAGAGGACCCCTGGCATTTCCTCTGTTAGGATGAGGTGGGGCGTGTCCTGGTCAGTCATAGCACAGAAAGATGGAACAGATTGGGAAAGCTTGGTCTGGGGAAATCCCAGCCACCTGGAGCAGCGTGGCAAAAGGACATTTAGGAGCTGACAGTTCATTTGGCAAGCAGTCAGTTAGACAACAGCAGGTTTCAGCTCCAGTTTGAGGTTCAGGGACCGAATGCCAGACCTTGGACAGGGGAACTGAGCAAGGTATTCCACCAGGTACAGTGCTGGCCATGAGGAGGATTCAGACAGCAGGCAAGGTAGAAGCTAAGGGTTAGAAGTAGAAGAGACAATGGGAAGGTTAATGTCCAATTCCCTGCCCAGACATGCTTAGCCAAGACCACGAGGCCCAACCAAGGTGTAGTGTATGGTATCAAGAGGCTGGCTGGGGGCCGGACTCAGTGGCTCACACCTGTAATCCTAGCACTCTGGAAGGCCGAGGTGGGCGGATTGCTCGAGGTCAGGAGTTCAAAACCAGCCTGAGCAAGAGCGAGACTCCATCTCTGCTATAAATAGAAAGAAATTAATTGGCCAACTAATATATATAGAAAAAATTAGCCGGGCATGGTGGCGCATGCCTGTAGTCCCAGCCACTTGGGAGGCTGAGTCAGGAGGATTGCTTGAGCCCAGGAGTTTGAGGTTGCTGTGAGCTAGGCTGATGCCAGGGCACTCACTCTAGCCTGGGCAACAAAGCGAGACTTTGTCTCAAAAAAACAAAAAGAGGCTGTCTGGGCATATGCGTTGCTTACCTGTGAGGTTCACAGGGTGAGGCCAAGGGGCAGCCCAGCAAATAGGGCTTTGGGGCAGGGTGGAAGCAGCAGTGGAAGGCGCCTGGGAAAAGCGTACTGGGTCCATGACTGAACAACACAGAGACCAAATAAAAACAGGCCAAACAGAAGGTTTGAAGGAAATGGAGAGGCGATCCTGAGCCCAAGAAGTGGCAACTGTGGACGACAGTTTTTGTCTAATTTCCCGCATCCTAGGCAGGAGCAGGTTAGGCTTTTTAAAGTGAAGAGTTAGGGCAAGACCACAGCCAGGGCACCTTTTTGCCAAGTCCAGGAAGGTTTAAATAGCTTTCCTCCTAGCAACCAGAAGAGCCTGTATTTGAGAGGTGAAAGGGGGAAGAAGATGGTTGTAGAAACTGGGAAACAGGGAGTCTGGGCAATTTCTGTGATCCTAAGTACCAGTTTAAAGGAAACTTATCTCTGAATTTGCTTGCTCTCTGAATCACACCTTCCTTGAAGGTTGATACTTAGGAGTGTTTATTTAGAAGATGTTTAGAAACTTTGAACTTCTATTTGCAGCTCCTCCTGATTTTCAACCCATAATAAGAATTCGTAGTTATGATTGTGTTAATCTGAGGAGTTAAAACCAGTTGGGGATTGAGTTGCACAGAAGTTGCAAAGATGATGTGCTGTGAGTAAATGACCATGAATATTTAGGAGTGCACTGTTTCTTGGGTCTGTTCTGGGCTTTCTATTCCATAGAAATGGGAAAGTTCTAACATGCGAGCACCTAACTATCAGACATATCTGTATTGCATTGTAAACTCCACCAGACACTGGATTTTATCATTTCTGTTTATTGTCATGGTTGAATATTGGAATTTAAGCTAACTGTATCCTCAAGTGTGGGAGATTGCTATTTTGTGTGATTACTGTCACTTATCTAGAATTTAAGGAATATTCCTTCAATTTATCTTTTTAAACCTTCCCTTCTTTCTTACCTAGTTCGTAAGAAGAGAGTTGAAGGAGACCGAAGGTAAACTTCCTCAAGAGGAAACGAGGTTTCGCCACGTTGCGGCCGTTTAAAAACAAGCAAACAAAAACTCTTTTCCTTCTCCGTGGGGACCATATTATCAAAGGTTGTTCATTTCCGTTCAGCACACAACTAATAATTTAATTGTTATTCTTTTTTAGCATTACTTATTTATCTTGGATTTTTTAATATATACAATTTTATTTGCCCGTGGGCATCTCTGGCAACTTGATATATGGACTGGTGGGGATCTTAGAGAATGACAACAATCGAAAATGATTTTAACCACTTTCATATTGGGTTTTCTTGCTTTCTTACATAAATATGTTTTTTTAATTACTGAAAGCAATTTAGTGTATAATAATATGTGTTTGTGACTGTGATTATGGTAGAGGCCTATCTCTGTTTACATGCATAGCTTTTGAGTTAGGCTAAATACATCAGAAGTGTTCTGACCACACAAGAAGTTAATATTGCCAATCTTTCACTGGGTGAGAAAAATGTGACCAATTTAGCACAAATTCTCCCTTAATTCTAGAAAAAAAATCACTAAATGCACATGCTCCACTGATTGAAGATCAGTAATGTCATCTTCATTAAAGCAAGACAACATTATGACAGTTTAACACAGCATTAGCAAACAAGTATAAAATACTTATTATATTGACCCACTAATACAGCTTCAATCCAGACTCACAGGTGGCAAAATAAATGAGCACACGGACCTTTACTGACTATTCAACATAGATCAAATCTTTAACATGGTTCCAATGGATAAGTATTTACAAAGCAGTTTTAAAGTTTTTCAGATGTGATAGGAAATTTTTAAATTTTTACTAAGAGTACATTCCTAACAAAACAATAATAATTGCACCTTAATCAAGGTTGTTGATACAAATGACTGCATTAGTTTGGCAAATTTTAGAAGCATTTATTGCTTTACCTTTCATGTAACAAGATCACAGGATGAAATATGAACACTCAGTTTAATTATACAGTTGTTTGTCTGCATGGTATGATCCATCCAGACATATACAAACATCAGGAAAAAATTTGAATTATCACTTATCCAGATGCTTTTCATCTCAGAGACAAAGCCTGTGAAAGTACAACTGAGATGATTGCATTGTTGTGTGCATTCATCTTCTAATGTAGCAGTGCAACAGTTCAATGCTAAACTAAGGAAACAGGTGACTACAGCCTTTGGCTCAAGCTCACCAAGTCTTTGATAACTGTCAATGCCCAAGGCTGTAATTGGTGGCATTTTGACACTGCCTAAGGCATCTCTCCCTCTTCCCCTTCCTTCTCCTCTCCCTTCCTTACAACTCTTTTTTTTTTCCTTCTATTCTCTGTAATTCTGAGCCTTATAATGGCGGCATCCCTTGTATTGGTGACAGCTGGAGCTAAAGAGATTGCTGACCCAGGCAGAAGGTGGGCCTAGTCCAGAATTCGTTTAGTAACTGGGTGTTCCTGAGTTGCTTGGTAGCAAAAAAACAAGTTAATGGGAAAATAATGAACATATTATTCCATTTAGCTTGTAAAGCATGTGGAATCTGTTTAGGATAGCTCTTATAAAATTATACCCCATCACAATGGATAGTAAGGGATTCATTACGCCCATGATCATGGAAGGAGCTACCACTTAAACACTTTGGGCAGATGTGGAGATGAAGCCCTATGCTAATTAAATGATTTCTAAGCTCCCCAAAATGTATGCAGGACATTTACCTGTATTATAAGTACCCACATCTGTGTCTCTAAAGTCCTTTGAAACATCTCATTTTCTTGGGAATTTTTTTACACTTCTGAGGACACAATAAGCAGAACCTTTTGACACTGCTGGAACTCTAAAAAATCCTTTAGTTTATTACTACATCTGCTTATCTATCTAAAAAGCATAGTAAATATTATAGGATAGTTTTCAGTCTGATTTCTCCTTTCCTCTCACCCATTTATGTGTGGTGTGTTGGAGCCGACTTGTATAGGCTTGCCGATTATCAGATTTTTCAAGAATTTTTGCAAACTGGTTGATCAGCACAGCCATTATTAAAAATTAAATGGAGCTGGGCATGTGTCCAGGTCATCATCTGCACCTGTAATCCCAGCTACTCAGGAGGCTGAGGCAGGAGGATCATTTGAGCCCAAGAGTTTAAGACCAGCATGGGCAACATAGCAAGAAACTGGTCTAAAAAAATTTTTTTAAATGATATGTACTTACAGTTAATCATATTAAGGACATAAGTAATAAGTGCTACACTCAAAAATACTACATTTGACTATCTTCGATGCTGTTGAGATTATTTGCATCTATTGTGTCTGTATGGTGGAAGCGTACCTAATAGTGTGCTACTGCACATCTCTTCCCAGCCCCATGTTCATTAACTTCTTGTTAGTAGCTTGAAATTGGCCATGGTGGGAGTTTTTATGCCCCAGAAATTAGCAGTATGTTAGAAATTGGGGCTTTTCCCCAAAAAAAATTACTGGCGGATAAACATTTATCAGCACACCACTGGGTGAAATTATAAAATCCTTTTTTTCACATACGTATGTTTTGGTCACCATGTTGCCAAAGGAAAGAACATTTCTCTTAGGTGTCTTCTCTCCTCTTTGGATTTGTTACAAACTCATTTAAGTGCTGACTCTCTGACTTGCCTCTCTATGTAAGCCTTTTTCCTTTCTTTTCTCATTCACTCTCTTTCTTGCCTTCACTCTTAAGAAATCTTGCAGAGTGTTCCCTGCAGATCCAAAGTTCTGTGGACTGGGGGGTAAAGCAGTTGTTGACAAACCCTGGCAGAAAGCAAGAAAAAAAAATCAGAATTTGATCATGGTTATTTCTTCTGTACAAGCAGTGGTGGATAGTATTAAAGCAAGAAAATGGGACATTATCGAGAATGCAGCACTATTTTTAGCTTGTAAAACAGTTGAATCATGTGTGCTAGTCTATGAAATCAAATGTTTATTACTAATCAATTTTATTATTACCTGTGTTTTAAAGGTAGCTTGAAAGATGACATTTCTGTGACTATTCATATATTGGAGATAACTATTAGAAGAGAAACATAGATTTTGGGGAGTCTAGCAATCATTTAATTAGTCTAGGGCTTTATCTCATGTCTGCCCAAAGTGTTTAACTGGTAGCTCCTTCATGATCACGGGCGCAATGATGGGGCATAATGTATATAAAATATTTTTATATGTATGTGTTTTGCCAGATATTATGTCGAGATATTTGGCAATATCTGCACAATTGATTAAAGGGAGACAACCTCTCCTCAGGGTCATTTTCCTTCCCCTTTTAGAGTTGTGCATGTCCACGTGGAGTGTAAAATCACTCACCTGGACCTTCGAACTCATACCATCAACACCTATCACAGCATATGTGGAAGATGACCTTTTGGAGATAAATTTTAGAAGTCTAGAAATCATATGATTAGGCCAGCACTACATCTCCCCATCTGCCTAAAGTATGTTATGTCATCCTTATCAGCATCATTAAATCCCTTACTTTCTTTCATCTTTGGAGGGCATAATGTAAATAAGTGTGTGTGTGTGTGTGTGTGTGTGTTGTCAAATATCTAACTAGGTATTTGGCTACATCTGGACAACTGATTGAAGGGAGATGTTCTCTCCCCAGCCCCACTTCCCTTGCCCTTTTTAGAGTTGCTGCAGGCCCAGGTTAAGTATGAGATCACTCCCTGGAGTTTGCAGTTTACATCACCAGCCACCACATTTCATATCTGTGTGGAGGATGACTCTAAGGGAATAAATATTAGAAGCCTAGAAATCATTTCATTGTTCTAGCACCAAATCTGTCCATCTGCCTAAAACGTATAACACTGTATCCTCATCAACATGACTAAGCCCCTTCCTTCCATCTTTGTAGGGCACATTGTATATAAATATTTTGTTCATAAAGATCAACAAATACTGTAATGAGGTATTTGTCTACATCTGGACAACTGATTGAAGGGAGGCGTTCTCTCCCAGCCCGGCTTCCCTTGCCCTTGTCCAAGTTGCTGCGGGCAACATAATTAGATAGAGAATCGCTAACCTGGAGGGGCACACAGCTCGTCTTAAAATAAAAGCCCGTCTCCATTTAAAAACTCAGATATCATCCCAGTGCCTGTACTCCTCTAAGCAATTTCCCTAAGAGAAGACTGGCACACCAGCCCCAAAGAACAGCTGCCTCTCTTCCAATGGCAACGCGGCCCCTGACAGGCCACCAGCGATAGGGAAACCAGTGTCCTTTGAGTAACTGCCAAGAGAACATTTCAGATACTCAAACTGAAAGCCCTTAAAACCGGTGTTGAGCATCAGCATGCTTTAAATTTAAGATAGCCCTTGGGAATCTACAAAAGCATTTGCAGATATTTCCCTTTTCATGGATATGATGCACACGGTCCTCTCCTAGGCACTGGGAAGGAGACAAAGAAGTATAAGAATTCTAGATTAATATAATCATGTATGTGTTTCTGGGTTTGGAGAGGAGATTGAGTGCCTTTTTGCAAAGAAGATCCCATCTTTAGTTCAGATATTTATAGCATCAGCAAAAAATGGGAAGTTGAGAACCCTGGGTTCTGTGGTGGTGTGTACTAGGTAGAACTGTTTCTGGAGTCAGGTTTTAAGTCATGATCCTGAAGCTTCCTTCCTGTCTTCCACTAATGATGCTGTAATAGCTGTTTTCGTTTTAATGAGCAGAGAAATAAGAGGAAATGTCCTAGCTCTGCCTTCTACTAGCAAATTCCCTTTACCTCCCTTTATTGCTCCTTGCTTCCAATATCCCTTCTACTCCCCACGTCCTCAAAAACAAAGGACTGAGACCCACACAAAGGAAGGGTGAGGAAGTACTTGGAAGCATCAAGCTGATCCTACTTACTGTGTGAAAATCACACAATCAGGCCTCCTGAAACACTGGCTGGAGAAAAGTGCCCAGAAACTGAAGGATATATTCACTATTTTCTTGCTCCCCAACTCTAGATCAGATTGGGTTTTACTTTATGTTCAGGAGTTTAGTAAAGTGCAGGGGCTGACTGAGATGGAGAAGGAGGATGGAAATTAAAGGTTTAAATTTGTTTAATGGCAGAATTGAGCTCGGCTGAGCTTATTACCTCTTTCCTATATGCCTGTAACAGCAATGACTGAATAATTGCTAGATGGAGGAGGAGTTGCAAGTTTTAAATTTGTGACCTGACTCTGAATACAGGAACAGCACATGTACTAGAGATTATGCCACTTGGGATACGTTGTTGACTTTGGGGAGGAAGAGGGAGAGAGCTGCAAACATAGAAAAGAGTAATTAACCTACCAGACTTTTCTCTGATATCTTCCATGGTAGTTATTCTGAGCACATTGGCTCAACCAGTTGGTATGGTGAAATGGCACCATACTAACAGATTTGGAGACTGAATCCTAATCCCATCACCAACACTTAGCAGGTATATGATCATGGGCAATTCATTCAATTGCCTACCAATTATAGACTATATATGGGGAAGAGCACTGGATTTGGAGTCAAGAAACTTGGCCATTTGGCTCCATGCTTTCTTAGCTGGGTAACTTTGGGCAAGCCACTTGGTCTCTCAAGCCTAAGGTTCTGTAGCTATAAAATGGGAATATCTTCACTAACTACCTCACAGAGTTGTGGTGAGAATATAATCACGTAATTGGATGAAAATACTACATAAACCTGAAAGTGCTATCAAAAGTGGGAGATCATTTTTATTAACAATTCACTGTTTTCACTGCCTCTCGTATCTGTTTTATTCTGACCAACAATGACATCTTCTACATCTTTTGGAGTATGGGGAATTGAGGCGTGGGTATGTCGTAGAGGACTAGAATTATTTCACTGTCCACATAGAGGTGGAAGAGGTGGTCGATGGGGGGGGAAGGGCAGTGGGTGTTAGATACCAGTGATGTGTATGGTGGGGCATTTTCTTGGGTCACTGTGATGGTACCTTGAGAAATGGTCAGAATGCTTGCAGATGGCCTAAGGCCGGACACACAGGGAAAGCAAACAGGAAGAATCGAGAGGAGGGTCTGAGGCACTACTGCCCTTCTGTCACTGCTGGAATTTTCCTGCCTAGCAGCTGTGGAACATTAACTAGCTCTGAATGGGGAGAAAGTACCGCCTGTTGTGAGATCAGTTCTCCAGGGCAGCAGCTGCCTTGTTTTCACCAGCAACCTTGGCCCTGGTCAGTATTATCTCTGCTGTGAAAGGTATTGAAATACAGCCTCACAGGACTCATAAGCACTTGGAGGCAAGTTTCATCAGTCTTTGTTATCTTTAATGCCATCTAGTAAGGTGCCTTGTACATAGTAGGTGCTTAATAAATGTTGTCCTCTAGCCCCATAAGAGTTATGCTTTTTCTTTGCCATCATATACTATTTGGGGGAAACAATACTGATTTGGATGCCAGCTGTCTGTGACTTTGGGCAAAACTCTTCATCTATCTTGTCTTTGTTTCATCTGTAAAATGAAGTGAATGGCTTAGATGTTCCCTGAGGTCCCTTCCCGCTCCAAAACTTCAGGAGCCTGTGATTCTAAGTCGTTTCCATTGCCTCTGG
The DNA here is from genome assembly GCA_008750895.1 of Mirza zaza. Lineage (NCBI taxonomy): Eukaryota > Metazoa > Chordata > Mammalia > Primates > Cheirogaleidae > Mirza > Mirza zaza. The sequence continues at coordinate 5,336 of VSMD01015255.1, read as the reverse complement.
ACGTGGCAAGTGACACCTCCCTGCAGCTCCGTTTCTTTCCAGCGGGCTCTGTTCAGAGGAAGAGATCTGAGTATTCCACAGACAGTTATTTTTTGTTCTTCAGCAGTTTCTACTGTCTGCAGAATAGTTATGGATGAGTAGCCTTTTCTGAGAGGCTATTCTAAAATATATTTTTCTCCTCTGAATCAGTGGGGAAAGAGAGGAGGGAATACAAAAAAGGAAACTAAGCACAGTAAATAGCATGTTTTTCATAGCCTTTTATTTAAGATTTCTGTGTGTTTGTTTCTGAGCACATGTTGACTGGGTAACAGAGAATCAGAAGCATATTGTGCAATTGAGAGAAGCTGGCCCAGGATTTAAAACTCCCTATGGATAATCTAAAATATGGGTAGATAGGAATTGGCCGTGTGGTGAAATGAGATGGATAGAAAATGTACTTTTTGAGGAAATTTTATTTTAGTACCAGATGTTGCCAGTGACAATCTTTAGTTAAGAAAGAAGTTATCCTGACCTAAAATTCTTATCTCTGCCACTTTGGTTTCAAAAAATAAAACCTTATACACATGAAATAATTATTTTAATTAAGCCTTTATTTTAATTCTGTTTCATCTATTGAAGGAAAATGAATAAGCAGGATTTTTCATTGCATTAAAAATGTAAAATACTTGCATGCCACTAATCTGTAACCTTTTACCAGTTCAGATGCCTGTAATGTGTGACCTTATATGTACCTGTATTGTTTTGAACAGAACAAAGGAAATAATACTTTTGTAAACTGTTTAAGCTCTTATTGGTAACCTTTATTTGGCTAGTTATGGAAAAAACATAGTTTCATATTTCATTTGAAACTTTTCAATCAAAGGTAGACTATTATATTCATTAGAGAATTAAAGGCTAATTTGCCTTTTAAATGTGAAGTTGAATATTGTGTAGAAAGTAAATGTGTGATAAAGCAAAATGTATGAGGTGTGAAATACTTTTATCCTGATAATTATCAAGGACCCAGTTGGCCCAAATAGGTGCAATTTTTGATCCTTTGAAATTAGCCAGCCACACCCAATGCTAAGGTAAATGTAAACTATTTTAATTAATTAATATCTTTCTGCTTTCAAAGATGTAATGTATCCATTTGTGTCTGGAATGATATCTCCAAATGAAAATGTAAAGAATATTGGGAATTAATAAACTTTCCTTTCAAAGTAAAAGTAAAGACTGTTTTTATCTGGTGAAATTTTAGACAGTGTCTCTTTAAAACAAATGATTGGCATTGTGCTCTTATTAGATGAACACATTTGCAGATAGAACTATAAAGTCCCCTTATTATGAAGAAGATGAAAAGACGTAGACAGCCACAAGTAGCGACAAGATGGAAAAATGAGAACTTGTTATCAAAACAAAAATGCACATATTTGGCTAAACAGTTAAAATTTGTTAGAATAAATGGGAGTACGAATGCAGATAACCCAAAGTTATCCATTTTACAGTTAACCATTTTACCTTGAATTTTTTTATATTAACTTTGGATTTATGTTATTATTCTTGTTAACTATTCTGGGAATTCGTAACACTGAACACTAAAAATGGTAAAGTTACATCATAAAGGTTTGACTCTGGAAAAATGGGAAAAACTACTCTTCTGATCCTCCTGCTGAATTCTCCCAACGCTTCTACCCTTGGATTTCGTAGTTAGGCTGATGATAAGGTCCCAACTAAGAAACGTAAAGGGCCTATGTCTCATTTCTATATTTGCTGTTTCAAACCTTCTCTTGGACAAAGAAGCATAGTAATTATTTTGTTTAAAGGAGTCTCCCTTTCAGTCTATTGGGTTGTAATGAGTAGAGGTTATGAGTGTGCACTCTGGGGTCATACTTGCCTAGTTCAAATCTCACTTCCATCAGTTGTGTGAATTTATGCAAGTTACCAAGCCTCAGTTTCTTCATCGGGAAAATAGGAACAATGATAGTACTACTTTGTAGTAGTACTATTGTGAGGATTAATGTGTAAAAACATTTAGAACAGGCCGGGCGCGGTGGCTCAAGCCTGTAATCCTAGCTCTCTGGGAGGCCAAGGTGGGCGGATCGTTTGAGCTCAGGAGTTCGAGACCAGCCTGAGCAACAGCGAGACCCCATCTCTACTATAAATAGAAAGAAATTAATTGGCCAACTAATATATATAGAAAAAATTCGCCGGGCATGGTGGCACATGCCTGTAGTCCCAGCTACTTGGGAGGCTGAGGCAGCAGGATTGCTTGAGCCCAGGAGTTTGAAGTTGCTGTGAGCTAGGCTGACGCCACGGCACTCACTCTAGCCTGGGCAATAAAGTGAGACTCTGTCTCAAAAAAAATAAAAAATAAAAAACCATTTAGAACAGTGCCTGGCATATAGAGGGCACATAGGTATTACTAACCTAAATAAATATCTGTGGTTATTAATGCCAACAAAGTTCTCCATTTGATGCTGACAATGTCAAGAATTTTAATGGGACTGAATGAATCTTTTTAATTTCCACCGTCCATTCCTTTCTGGCAGACAGGTCCTCCCCCATCACTCCAAGAATTGAATGCAAACAAGGTGGAGCTGACTCAGGAGTTACTGCCTGCAAACCTTCTCATTTAGCTCAGCTCCTTCTGATTTCCCTGATATTCCCACTTGTTTGTGTTTGTTCTGCTTTCTGAGTACACTCTTTTGGACTTGGCAGTTTGGCTTCTGGAGCAACGCCTTGACTTTTAGGTCTGTTTTGTGTTAGGATTGACTCTTTTATGGACCACCTTCTCTTGGCCTGATAATTCAGTCTTTTTCTATGTCTATAAGAAGTGGTGCCCTACATCCCATCTGCCCTGGCTACCAACCCACTGCCCACTCCCACCAATCAGGGAACATGTTCATTCCGATGCCCACAGCCTCTGGGAAGTGTACCACACATCCCAGGACCTCAGTAGGAACTTGATGTATGTGTGCTTACATGATGAGGTTGGGCTATGCTTTAGGCACAACCAACCTAAGAGGGCAGATGGTATAGGAAAATCAGGCAGGCACATGACTCAAAAGGCGTGGTGATGGAGTGGGGATTCTATAGACTGTAGACCACTGGGCTTATCAATCCTGAGCAAAATTTTAGAAAAGTATAGTATCCACTTGAGTGGTTTGTAAGCACTTGGAAATGAAGCAGCCATCTCTAAAAGCCAGCACAGAATCACTCAGAAAAAAAAATGATAGGAAATCTTGAGAGTAAGATCAAAAGAACGCACTGTATTTGGTGTTCCACAAAACATTTAACAAAGTCTCATGACATCCTTGAGAAGTGTAGGCTGCATAACAGTGCAGCTAACTATTAATGGTTAAGTGACTGGTTCAAACAGAGTCTTTTTTTACTCTTTATTACAACGAATGGAATAATTCCAACCAGGACGTGCTTAATAGCCACCATGGGGATCTTTCTTTGACATGTCTTGATTAGCAGTTTATCAGTTATTTGTATATAATACTATCAGAATACTGACTGAGTCTTCAGCTGACGAGCACTGGGAGGGACAAGGAATTCTTTGACAGGTTAAAAATATCTGGATAAGCCAGGCTCGGTGGCTCACGCCTGTAATCCTAGCACTCTGGGAGGCTGAGGCGGGCGGATTGCTCGAGGTCAGGAGTTCGAAACCAGCCTGAGAGAGACGCGGTCTCTGCTAAAAATAGAAAGAAATTAATTGGCCAACTAAAAATATACATACAAAAAATTAGCCGGGCATGGTGGCACATACCTGTAGTCCCAGCTACTTGGGAATCTGAGGCAGTAGGATTGCTTGAGCCCAGGAGATTGAGGTTGCTGTGAGCTAGGCTGACGCCATGGCACGCACTCTAGCCTGGGCAACAAAGTGAGACTCTGTCTCTAAAATAAATAAATAAATAAATAAAAATATCTGGATAGGCTAAAGTGTAAGACTGTGTCTGATCAGATATAGTTTAATACAAGGGTCCTCAAACTTTTTAAACAGGGGGGCCAGTTCATTGTCCCTCAGACCATTGGAGGGCCAGACTATAGTTTAAAAAAAACCATGAACAAATTTCTATGCACACTGCACATATCTTATTTTGAAGTAAAAACACAAACGGGCAAAAACACCCGCATGTGGCCCACGGGCTATAGTTTGAGGACGCCTGGTTTAATAGAAGTAATAGTACAGTTTTCTACTTTAAATCCAAACAATCAACTAAAAAAAGATGAGAAAGGGAAAATATAAGTTAACTATCATCTGTGTGGATAAAAATTTTGGTATTTTAGTTGATTAAAAGCTTAACGTGAATAAGAAATGCAATGTGCCTGCCTAAAAGCTAACTCTATCTTAGGTGACATTGGACAAAATATCTTGGTATTTGGCCAAAAATCTGTTACTTGGCCTTGGCTTTGGGTCTTAGCTTTCAGAATGCCTACTTCAATATTACTTCCATCATCTTTGAACCTCAGCATGGTTGGTGTTTATATGTTCATAAAGGTTATTCATATACCTTATCAGTCAACAGTGTCACTGATATGAAGTATTATTATTATAGAATATTCATTTTCAGATGCCATCAAGTATTCTAGATGTAACCTGAGTAAAGACTATCTAACTTGTTTGTTGAAATTCTATCAAAGTATAAATGTATAGTAATTATTGGATGGGTAAAATTCTGTAATAATTGCTGATTGTGAAAGATTTTATTTTACACTCAAAATCAAGACAATTATTAAGGGGGAATGAGGGGAGGTTGATTAATGGGTACAAAAATACAGTTAGAAGGAATAAGTTCTTGTATTTCATAGCACAGTAGGTTGACTACAGTTATAAATAATTTATTGTATATTTCAAAATAGCTAGAATAGAAGATTTGGAATGTGCTAACACAAAGAAAAGGTAAACGTTTGAGGTGATGGATATCCCAGTTACCCTAATTTGATCATTATACATTGTATGTATGTGTTCCATACATATGTACAATTATGTATCAATAAATATTTAGTGAAAGACAAAAAAACAATTATTAAGAACTTTTAAGTAGATAAATAAATAGGGAAATAGGTTGACAGTTACTACAAATATAAAGAGGGAATGTATTAGCTAGATAACTTAGTAAGAACAGTAAGTATATCCTTTTTGGCCAATTGTTTATAAAAATTTAAATAATACAAGAAAGGATAAGTAGGCCGGGCGCGGTGGCTCAAGCCTGTAATCCTAGCTCTCTGGGAGGCCGAGGTGGGCGGATCGTTTGAGCTCAGGAGTTCAAGACCAGCCTGAGCAAGAGCGAGACCCCATCTCTACTATAATAGAAAGAAATTAATTGGCCAACTAATATATATAGAAAAAA
>VSMD01015254.1:0-15403 GCA_008750895.1 Mirza zaza | reverse complement strand
AAGAGTAAACAATGTTGTCAATGTCAAATGTTGATTTAAAGGACTTAACCTGTTAGTTATATCCCTACCTTTTACTAGAAGCACAAAATAAATGGTGTTTCGGGTGAATATATAGTTTGGATATTAAATCTTAGTTTTTATCATATGTAGTAAAAATAGAGCAAAATTAAATTTTTGTAGCTATTGGATATCTTAATATGATAAATTGGAATTTTAGATTACAGGGAAAAAATTGAGAAAAAGGTTATATGGAAACATATTAGATTTAAAATCATTTATCTAATATTGTACTTAAGAAAAATGTAATATTTAATGGGTATAAAGTTTTTGTTTTGGAAGATAATGAGAATTCTGAAGATTGGTTGTGCAACAATGTAAAATATGTAATACTGCTGAATTACACACTTAAAAAAGGTTAAGATGACAAATTTTATGTTATGTGTATTTAACCACAGTGAGAAAATTATTTTAAAACTCCCTAGACCATACAATGTACAATACAAAGAGTAAAGTCTGTAACAAAGAATGTAGACTTTAGTTAATAATAATGTATCCATATTAATTCATCAATGATAAAAAATGTACTACACTATAGCAAGATGTTAAAAATGGTGGAAACTGGTGGCTCACGCCTGTAATCCTAGTACTCTGGGAGGCCGAGGCGGGTGGATTGCTCAAGGTCAGGAGTTCGAAATCAGCCTGAGCAAGAGCGAGACACTATCTTTACTATAAATAGAAAGAAATTAATTTAATTGGCCAACTAATATATATAGAAAAAATTAGCCGGGCATGGTGGCGCATGCCTGTAGTCCCAGCTACTCGGGAGGCTGAGGCAGCAGGATTGCTTGAGCCCAGGAGTTTGAGGTTGCTGTGAGCTAGGCTGACGCCACGGCACTCACTCTAGCCTGGACAACAAAGTGAGACTCTGTCTCAAAACAAATAAAAAATAAAAAAATAGTGGAAACTGGAGTGGGGAGGAGTGAAAGAAGAGGGTATATGGGAACCTCTCTACCTTCTGCTCAATTTTTTCATAAACCTAAAACTAAAAAAGTTTTATAGATTTAAAAGAAAAGACAAACCATAGTTTCTCTTTTTGTTTTGCATTGGTATTAGATATCAGGAAATTTAATGACTTGCTTAGTTGAAGAGCTTAATTAAAAAGAAAGTTTTCTTGAGAGTCTTTCTAAGGGTTCACAGGGCTCTTAAATTACAAGATTTGGCAGAGAGGAATTAGAAGATCATAGGAGAAGAGGTGAGGCCCAGAACAAATTGACAAAGAGTGATAGTGACAGCACTGTGGTTTGTTTATAATATTGCTGTGCTAGTTATAATGAGAATTGGTGTTTTCTATTTTTTTTTTCACTTTCTATAACCTTATTTCTTGTGATACCAGGCTAGGGTGCTTCCTATACCATCATCTGCTTCTGTTAGTCACCTGCCATCAGACAGTTACCTGAATCTTCAATGTGAAGATTTCATAAGTCCTATGTAAAATCTAACCTACCCAAAATAGCATCCTTACTGATGCTTGTTTAGCTTCTATAATACTTTTGAATATGCAGGGACTGTATACACATTGTTTTAGGAAGTTGTCCCTTCTTGTTACAGGACATTCTTGTTATTACACAGTTCTCCCTCATTAAGCTAATGTCTTTGTCTTTATTACTTATACCATTGCTCTTATTTGTCCTCCAGTGCAACACAGAGACAGTCTAACCATTTTAAAGATCACTAGCACTCACCTTTTGTCCTTTTTTTCCAGGCCAGCATTCCAATTATTTTAACTGCTCGTCATTTGAAGAGACGAGTGTTATTCCTGTTACTTTTCCTCCAAACACATTTTCAATTTCTCACTTTCTTTCAGAATATAGCCCTTAAATTTGAATATAATATTCTAGAAGGAGGCTGTTTAATGTAGAATACTGTGGGTCTGTTATTTTTTTGTGAGACTATTAATTCTATTAATTTGATCAAAGATTGTATGTGTTCTTTAGCAGTCATGGCATTTTTAGGACCATACTGAACTTTTGTTAGACTAAAATGTGTAGGTCATTTTTGTATGAACTGTGGTTCACCTAGAATCTTATACCTGTACTGTTAATTTAAAAGATTTTAACATTTTTTAAACATTTACTCTAATGTGTAGAAATAATTTTATAATGTTTTAAAGAGCATTTTTATGTATATAATATCATTTGGCACTTGTAACTATCCTTTGAGCTAAGTAAAAAACATATTATCCTTTCCATCATGTAGATAAGAAAACTTAGCCAGAGAGACTGACTTATTAGTAAGGTTGCATAACTTTAGAGTTAGTGGAACTAGGATTAGACCACAGGTTTTATGACCCCACATTCTGTATTCTTTTTGTTATGTTATGCTAACTAGGTACTTCTAAGTAAATTAAGACATTAGGGCCGGCGCGGTGGCTCACACTTGTAATCCTAGCACTCTGAGAGGCTGAGGCGGGCGGATTGCTCGAGGTCAGGAGTTCGAAACCAGCCTGAGCAAGAGTGAGACCCTGTCTCTACTATAAATAGAAAGAAATTAATTGGCCAACTATATATATAGAAAAAATTAGCCAGGCATGGTGGCACATGCTTGTAGTCCCAGCTACTTGGGAGGCTGAGGCAGAAGGATTGCTTGAGCCCAGGAGTCTGAGGTTGCTGTGAGCTAGGCTGACGCCATGGCACTCACTCTGTCCTAGGTTTTTTAATCACCATTTCATCCTTCCTAGTGAGTTGGTAACATTTTGTTTCCCTTAGAGGCTGTGTTTAAGTCTAGACTCAATTCATTTTCATGTTCACCCTGCATTCAACTGATTATCTTTTATGAAATCCCACATTGCCCTTGTCAACTCTGTTTGAAAAAATGACATTGGGAGTATCTCTGTTTGCATTTAAAATTTTACTATCAGGGCTTAAGAGTTCATTCTGCAAGAATATGAGTTTTAGTCAATACTGTTAATGGGACTTGCTTGTCTCTTTCCTGCATTTTCCTTCCCTTTATTCTAACTGTTCTTGTTACCTTATCACTGAATTTGCTCTTTTTTCTAATACTACTTCAAAATCTAAAATAATAATTTTAAAAATTATTAAAAGTAAATAATAGTAATAGTAAAGACTCATATATTAATTTACCAGTTACTGTTGTAAATACTTAATGTGTACAAACTCATTTAATCTTTACCAGAACCCAGTAAGAGCAGGTACTGTTGCTGTCTTCATTTTAAACTAAATCAGTTGCCCAAGGTCATTTACCTAATGGTAGAGTTGGGGTTTAAGAAATTAAAATTCATGCTCTAAACTATTATTTTAAATTGCCTCTGTATCTAGCTATGCTGTTCTCTCCATTGCTTCTTTCTAAAAGGCCATTTCTTCTATATCTGTGGCAATTAACATTTTATGCTTGTATAATTTAACCTTATATATTTCAACTCTTAGCTTTAACTTATTAATCTTTTTGTGTCTTCCTTTTTTGTTCAAAAACATTTATTAACCACTTTAAGAGCTTAGAGTCAGTAGCATCTTAAGTCTGTCTGTGGGAGTTTGTGATATATTCAAAAAGGTTACAGTTTTTGAGCCTTGAAGAATGTATATACATTTTCAAGGCCAAAAATAAAAAGAAGCCATTCCAGGTGGAGGGATTAGCATGTTCAGTTGCTCAGACGTCAGAGAATATCACACCTTTGAGGAACTGCAAGTGAATTTCATTTGATGAAGTATAGATTTTATCTAAAGGCAATAGGAAATCATTGACAAATTTTAACATAGAAATAAAATTCAGATTCATATCTGAAAGGTCTATCTCAAAGCACTGTGGTCCTTTAAAAAGAGTGGAGGCAGGACTATAAGAAGAGAGACTGGTTATGGAGCTATTCTGGTGACTTAGCCAGAAGTGAAGAGCACCCTAACATAGGCCTGCCAGTGAGGATTGAGAAGAGATAGATTCAAAAAGTGCTTTGATTGAATTTGTATGATGAGGAAGAGAAGGACTCTTCCCCAGGGATTCTCAACACCTTTAGGGGACATTTAGGAGCCTGTGGAATTGTTTTTGTTTGTCATAATAACCGAGGGTTTTTGCTGGCATTAGGGAGATACTAAATGTCCTACAATTAGTATGTAGGACAGTTCCTTACAATGAGAAATTGTTTCATTGAGAAACACTATAGGAGTGGCATTTATTGAGAGAGAGAGAGTTTGAGCCCTGCTGAGTCTGAGTTATTTGTGGTTACCTAGTTGAAGATGTCCTCAGGCAATTAGATATTTGAATTTAGAATATAGAGATCAGTTTCAGATTTAGGAGTTGTTAGAGGCCGTTGAACGTATAACATGAAAAATGATATAGGTATAAAAATCCGAGGGAAATAGGAGAAATGGTTATTGTTGACATACGCTCTTACCACCAACATTTAATGGATGAATGGAGAAAGAGGAGGAAGTAAAAGAGAATAAGATGCCTAGATAGGACCAAGGACAATCAGTAGAGTGCTATCATTGAAGCCAAAGGAAATGACAATTCCATCCAAGAAGTGTGCTCAGTTCTGTCAAATATGGCAGAAAGTCAAATAAATTAAGGACATAACAGTATTTATTTGGCAACTAGAAGGGACTGGTGACCCTTCAGAGATTAATTTCAGTAGGGTAAATGACAGAGGTGGACACTGGTTAATAGGATTAGAGCATGTCAGAGGTTAGGAAAAGGAACAATGAATGTAGAATACAAGCAGTTCTTTTATTATACAACCTGATCTTTCAAACACCATACACGTACACGCTTGTCAGATTCTTATTTTAGTGTATCAGCTGACAAATGGGCATTTACAGGTGTCTCATGGTTTGTAGTTATTTAAATGTTTCATTGGTTGTCCTTATTTTATAAAAATTAGTTGAAAGGGGAAAAAAACGCTAATAATACTAGTAAATTTAGTTCTCATAAATTTAATGCATTTGAAGTGAAGTGAATAGGCATGCTAATAACAACAAATCTTTAGTTTCAATTGAACATTTACTGCACTTAACCAGACAATTGTATGTTGAGCTGGTAAAGAAAAGCACAGAATTAAACAACCTGGAAGGGCTGTTGAGTATAGAGCTTTAAAGACTGCAAAGACTAAAAAGGAAGTGCCATTTAGAATTGGTGTCATATATTTTTTAGTTCTCTTAAAACATGGGAATCCGAATTTGACTTCCAGACATGTTTTCAGGAACAAATTGCATATAAAAGTAGAAGATTCCATGTACTAGATTTCAAGATCATCTGTGAAGGGAAGGAGAAAGAGGGTAGCGGATAAAGGCGATAACAGATCCAAAAAAGATTTTCAAAGTAAAAATGATAACCTGAGCGTGTTTCTTCATGAAATTCTAAAAACTAGAGGACAAGGCAAAGTTGTAGATGTCGAGAGGGTAAAGTTAATAGATAAGGTTCCTTGAAAAGACAGGATGATACTAGATTCAGAATAGAGGTGTTAAGGGGCTTATCTTTGGATACAAGAAAGGAGAGGCACCTTTTCCATTGAGTTTGAAGGAAGATGATGATGATGGATTGGAAGGTAAGTATGTTTGTATGTGAAACCATAGGGAGTTGTTCACTCAGCAGTTTCTGGATGCCTACTGTGTGTTTCAGTCTTCTAGCTTGGGGATATGTACTTCCTATCTTTGAAGAAGTTAGGGTTCAATTTTGCAGGTTCCTAGGTGTGATTTTTAATTGATTTCTTACAAATCATCTGTTTTTGACAGTTAATAAAAATCAAGTTTACTCTTTTTTATTGGTTTTAAAAATTGGGGCAGCGCTTGCCCAACTGTGTCTTTTCTGGGCCCATGATTCCTCAGATTAATGAGAGTAGTTTTGAGATCTCACTGAAAGGACTTTTAAGTTACTTGAGATGTAATTTTTCTTGTCCTGGAAATGTAAATTCACTTGTAAAAACCAGATACTTTCTTAACTACTTTAGTTCCTTTAAAGAGATCTTAGGCTGGGCGGGGTGGCTCACGCCTGTAATCCTAGCAGTCTGGGAGGCTGAGGCGGGTGGATCGCTCAAGGTCAGGAGTTTGAGACCAGCCAGGAAAAGAGCGAGACCCTGTCTTTACTAAAAATAGAAAGAAATTAATTGACCAACTAAAAATATATATAGAAAAAATTAGCTGGGCATGGTGGTGCATGCCTGTAGTCTCAGCTATTGGGAGGCTGAGGCAGAAGGATTGCTTGAGCCCTTCTGTTTGAGGAGGGCTGTGAGGAGTTTGAGGTTGCTGTGAGCTAGGCTGACGCCATGGCACTCTAGCCGAGGCAACAGAGTGAGACTGCCTCAAGAAAAAAAAAAAGATCAAGACATTGTTCTTCCTTACTGTCATATGATAGGTATAGTTATTTGTCATGTGGCAATATTGATCTTTACTCTTTTCTGCTCCATTCCTAATTAAAAAGCAATTTTTGTTGTTTTTGACAAACTTTAAAAATCTTAGTTTATTATTAATTTTAATTTTTAAATCAGTAGTCTTACTGTTCTCCTTGTGGTAGAACCAGTCAACAGGTTTAGAATGTAAAATTAGTAGGATTGTGAGTAGCAATCCTTTGCATTCCAACCTATATGAATCATCGGTGATTCTCAACTGGGGGCAAGTTTTGCCCTCCATGTGACCTTTGGCAATATCTTGAGATATTTCTGATTGTTACCACTGGGGGTGGAGTGAAGCTGCTCTTGGTATCTAGTGGGTAGAAGCCAGGGATGCTGCTAAATTTCCTACAGTGCACAGGACAGCTCCCTACAACAAAGAATTATCTGGCCCACAATGTCAAAAGTGCCAAGATAAGAAGCCCTCATGTATATTAACTAACATTTGAATACTTGTGAAATAGTATGCTTAACTACAGTATCTAATTTAAACCACAGAATACTCCTGTGAAGTAACTGGTATCATTTTTGCCCTGAGGCCCTGGTTATTGACAGGAGGCAGTATACAAACCTTGGACTTATCTCCATAGGAAATTATATAAGTATTCAATATATAAGCTTGCTTGCTTGCTTGCTTGCTTGCTTGCTTTCTTTCTTTCTTTCTTTCTTTCTTTCTTTCTTTCTTTCTTTCTTTCTTTCTTTCTTTCTTTCTTTCTTTCTTTCTTTCTTTCTTTCTTTCTTTCTTTCTTTCTAAGTTTTTCTTTGATCTTACCTGTTTTTTTGCAGGGACAAATATTCATAGCATTGAAATACATTATTTTTAATATTACAGATCTAGAAATGGCCATTGCCTACTGGAATTTAGTGCTTAATGGAAGATTTAAATTCTTAGACTTATGGAATAAATTTTTGTTGGTAAGTTCACTTTTATGTAGTTTCATATGTTTTCTCTAAAATTCTACAGTGTTTAAAGATAAATCAACATATTTTAGAGCATGACTAACTCATCTCAGAACATGTAATGGACATAAAATAAGAACTTTGGTTACTAGAAGTTTTTCTACTTGTTTTGCATTCTTGTATTGTCTGAAGTGTTTTTTTTTCCAGCTCTTTTTAGTGATTTGAATGTTTTTTGTTGTTTTAAATAGGAACATCATAAACGATCAATACCGAAAGATACTTGGAATCTTCTCTTAGACTTCAGTACAATGATTGCAGATGACATGTCTAATTATGATGAAGAAGGTAATGAGAATTTTTTCCCTATTAGTTTCTTTTTTAACCTGCCTTCTTATCTCTTTTTGTCACATTCTCTTAAACTTCTTATACACTTCCATTTTCCAGGGGGGGAGTTGGATTCCCCTCTTCTGAGCTTTTATTTATACTCTTATGAATGTATGAAATACCTTCATCCTGTTTACCAATCTGTATTATTCTGTTTCTTTCAGTTCTAACTCAGTATTCATGTCTTCCAGACAGCCATGGGTAATTTTCATCCATGTTTTAGATTTTCAGCTTATTTTAGGAACCTGTTCTCTTCTTGATGTACTTTTATACTTATTTGTATATATTTTTTATTGTTATCTGTTATCTGTTAGTCTTGTATGTAAGCTTGATTATAAACTTAAGTTCAGTGACTATCTAATTTGAAATATACTTCAGCTGCCTAGTGTAGTATTATCAACATTCAATAAATATTCAGATTAAATACTTTCCGGCTGTTTCTTAATGTATATATAAAGATGATGTTACCATCCACTACCAAGACATGGACTTTTGTTTTCTGTAAGTGGCAGCGATTCACATGGATTTCTTCACACGTACTTCCTTAGTCCCCTTGGAGAACTAGCAGGATGCATTTTTGAGATGATTGAATAGGTGTAGGTATTCGTTGAAAGACCTTCTATGACCTTGGCCTCTTAAAAAGTATCCTGGAACCCTCTAAGCTAATCAGGGATGATGTTGTTTCTTCTGTTTTTTTAAATTGTCATTTATAGTCTTGACTTAAAAGTGAGAAATGTCTGCATATGTCTGATAATTGTACTTTTCATTAGGTATTACACAAAATCGGAGAACTTTGTTGTTCGGAGATTGGCATGTGAATGTGTATAGACACGCATATATGGAAGTTTATATCTTTTAGTAATTTATTAAAATAGGACACTTCCTGTTAATTTCCTTTGTAAGATTGCGACAAAATGCCTGAAAACTTGTTCTCCAACTATGCTTTCAGCATTGGCAGTATGCCATCATATCACAGCTATCCCTTAGGCTGCCAGTTTTGACCAGACTACTTCCATTGCCTGACTTCATTTGCCTTCAAAAAATGATATTAATATTGATTACCAGAGGAGTTATTTTTATTGCTTAAGAAATTGTTGGAATAATAGATCTGAGAGGATACAAGGAATATTTTGGGTAGAAACTTCAAAAAGCTTGTGTTTTCAAAGACTTATCAGTGGGAATAGATAAGAATGATATCTGTAACTTTTATGAAGAAGGTAATTTAAAAAAGGATTCTATTAAAATCTTGGCCTTATTTCTGTTTTTCTTTTTTCTCTTCTATATTTTTTTCTTTTATCCAGGAGCATGGCCTGTTCTTATTGATGACTTTGTGGAATTTGCACGCCCTCAAATTGCTGGGACAAAAAGTACAACAGTGTAGCACTAAAGGAACCTTCTAGAATGTACATAGTCTGTACAATAAATACAACGGAAAATTGCACAGTCAATTTCTGCTGGCTGGACTGAACTGAAGATCAATCCTCACAATTCAGACTGAGGGTTGAGACAAAACTTTAAGGATACATCTTGGACCATATCGTATTTCATTCTTCTAATGGTGGTTTGGGCTTGTCTTCTAGTCTGGGCCGCTCTAAACATTTATAATTCCAACATTGTGGATTTCATCTTATATCTGTGGACCATCCTAGTTTATTCTCCCATAAGTCTTAGAAGCTTTATGGTGATTATTTTGAGGTTTCCATTCTTGCATAAAGCACAATGCTGTCTTCATCAGAAAACAGTTGGCATAAGAATTAAACATGTGAACATCACAAACAATTTATAAAAACTTCTTAAATATATGCTTTGGGCTAGTTGCAAAGACTATGCTGATAGCACTTCCAATGAGAGTGATATATTTAAGTGTACCAGATCTGGAATGGTGTTTTGGTTTGGCGGGATTTTTTTTTTTCTTGGCAAATCACATGTATTGTTGACATGAGTAGAGTATCTGATGAAAAAAAATGTCAAAATAACCAACATGAAGAAAATTTAGGGTAACTTGGTGCCTACCTGAAAAATGTATTGTGTTTCAGACTCTCAATTTCAAAAAGGTTCCACAGAACTAGTCTACGCTTACCCATATTTATATATAGTTGTCCTACAGGGAGCTTTTATTTAGAAAATACCTGCATAATGATAGAGTCCACTCCTGTCTACATTATGCACTACATAATTGGATTTCATTATGCTTTTGAAATGCTTTTTGCCTGTCGAATAAGTTAAACTATTTTATTTGTTTTGAATGTTTTGATTGCTACACAATACAATATTCTAAATTTAGGCATGAGGATTTATTTTTTGTTTTTACTTTATTTTTGGTCATCGCACTATGGAAAACAATGAAATTCTCTTAATTTATAAGAAGATAGTAGGAATTAAATTTTGAAAATGGTTGTGATGAGCCATGAAGTTCAATCTTTATAATATAGGTACTGCTCTTTCAGACAAATAGTCCATTTTTGATGACTTCTTATTTTGTTGAAATTGCTTTAACTGCTAATCACTGTGGTTGCCAAATATTTACTTCAGGAGCAAAGATTTTCAAACAAGCGTACACTTGATGCAAAATACTAATCTGGCTTCTATTTTTGTAAATTATTTAGTCTCTTTAGTGTTTTTGTTTCACTCAAATTAGCTCAGTTTTCTCATCAAAGCAGAATGTAAGCTTGTATGTATTTTTTTCATTACAAGACCCATGAACTGCTTTCATGCTGAAAATGCTCATTTCACTGTTCACTTACTGACATGTGAAGAAGGGTTTATTGCTTTCTTAAACATTTCCGTAAGGCAGGTCAAAAATGTAATGCTTCATATGTTGGATGACTGTGGTCCTTAATAGGAATAGATTTTGCTGGTATATCCAGGTACTCTCTAAGGTCTGGGGTTGGTATTAACAGATGAATGTACTTCAGAATAGCAGTACATTTTATGCAAATGTGGAAATGATTTTACAAAACAATGACATATTAAAACTTTTTATTTACATGATTTTGAAATTAACTAGAAGGCTTTTTCCATATATATTATATTAATATTCCAATCATAACTTGAAGAATGCAATTCTACCAAAAGAAAAAAAAATTCTATTTAGGCTACTGGAATTGGTTATTAAAAGAAAAAAGAAGAAGAATCCTGCTGCTTTCAGTATTTCCTGATTTCATTTTTGTAAATATAAAAGAGGAACTTCAATTATGAAAAAAATTTTAAAAGATATATATATATATAAATGTACTGTTTTGTTTTCTGTCTTGAAGATTTTGAGTTACGGTATTGTTTTCAGATTGAATTAATTCAAGTATGCTGTGTTTTGAAATGAGATCCCATTAGCTTTTTTTTCCCCCCAATATAAATTGTTTTCCTGTAAAAGTCTGATATTGGTTCATGGCCTAGTGCCTTGGGTTTTACAGATTTTTCCTTTTAAATGCAAAATCTTTTCAACAAAATAGTGTTTGTCATCAGTTTGGTACTAAACATTTATAATTACTGTGTAATTATAAACAAAAGTACATAAAGCTTTGAATATAATTATGTAGCATAAAAGTTAAGGTTGTTCACTATAATGGCATCGTAGAATTAAACAAAACTTTTACTAGGGCTGAAAAGAGAAGACTGATTTAATGTGGTGTGATTGTTCTGAAGATAAATGTCTGGTTACAGGGAATATTTGTACTAAAAAATGCTTACACATATGTCTGTCTGTGTGTGTGTGTGTGAGAGAGAGAGAGAGTCTGTGATAGAGATTGACAGAGAGAAACACATACACACAACTTGAATTGCTTTAATTCATAAGTGTTTCAGTCTTCATTCTGGTAAACTCCCCATGTTGATTCTTTGTTTTAAACTGAACCACAGGTACAGTTTCCTTTTTGCCAAATGTCAAAACAGGTACACATTTTAAAATGTAATGCTTTTTAAATAGTAAAATGTATAAAATTAGAAGTGCCCACCTATAAAAATACTTGAGATCAAAATTATCTTTAGTGAATATCATCTGCATATCTCTGTAAGTTCAATTGTGTTTCTTACAATCCCTGTCATATTACCAACAGAGGCAATAAAAGCTTCAGTGAAATTGCCATGACTAAATCTTTTCACATATTTCAGTGTATTTTTTTAAATAGACTAAAATATACTTGAAAACTTTTCCAGGAAGTATAATTATTTATGGAAAGAGCATTGTGATGGCAAGTTTTGGGGAGAAAAGACATGCCAAGTTCTGTTTACTACATTTAAAATGTTTACAAGTATACTGGGCTGCTTTATTTAACAATACTGTAGTTGTTTGTGTAATATGGCATTTAAATATGTGTCCTTTGTTAGACTTTTTAAAAGTTTTAATGAGAGTAAATTTACTCAGCAAAATAACATGGGAAATCTTTTACGTAATACCCTTACCGGAGAATTCTTATTTATGCAAGGTACGCTATTTTTTTTTTTCCTCAGAAAAATTTAAGTGAATGAAGTGTTCATTTATTTTTTGACAGTAATCAAAAGTTTGAGTAGTTGTAGCTAGTTTAATGTGCACTTTGCTGATGATTTTTAAACATGTTACTATAAAGACTACGTATTGTAAAACTTCTGTAATTTCTACATATGAATGACAGAAGAAAGTTAAGCCTAAGTGAAAGAATTTTGGAATAAACAAGGAAAGTGGTGCTGGGGAAATTTATTATGGTTCACAAAGTATGCCTTTGTAAAACTGAATCAACTTTTAGCAAGAATTAATTTATGTAGTTCTAAATGTTAAATTGTGTATATTTAATAGAAAATAATTATCTGGCACCTCACCAGTTTTCTTTAAATGTTACCTTTTACTTTTAATAATATTTATATTGAATACATAGATGTTTTGATAAGAGTTTATCAAATTTGATAATGTAATGATAAAATGTTTTTAAATGTGAACTATTTAACATATATCTTAATAACTGAGGACACAAAACCTGATTGTGATTTCTACATAATGTGATAATTAGGGTTCAAATTATGGTTCATCATTTAATTGATTATAAAGGAGTATATTTCTGAACTCTTTTGCCTCCATTTTTACAATCATAGCAATAATTTCTATTTTTATCTTATAGAAATGTGGTGAAGTTATTTATCATAGCACCTTTTTCTTTGATTTCTGAGGGAAAGGGGTATATATTTTGTAGTTAAGATAAAATTGAAATTTCCTTCTAGTACAAATCCCCTTTTCCAGGTTTATTTTTGCTGTTTGTTGCCATTTTTGTTGAATATTTGCTTTATTTGTACCTGATTCTGGAGGCAGATAGTGCTATTTTTTCAAAGTCCTAATACAGTTGTATAAATGGTTTTATCAGAACATTCTTGCCATCTTATTTTCTTTACTACCTATTGGGTAAGTGGCATTTCTTCCTTACCAATTCATTTCTTTGACAACTTTCCACTAGGTTCAATGTTTTGTGTGGCTTTTGATTTTTCTTTGATTTTTTTTTCTTTAAATCTGTTATAAATAAGGAGGTTATGATTGATAAAATGTGAACAGCCTTTGTAGTAAATGGAATTCCTAAAAAGTAATGTCTTTATAGATTTTTAAAGGAAAATTATTTAAAGGGAATCATTTTATAGTTATCTATTTTTTAAATTGAGATTTAAAAAGTACTTTTTATTTAATTATATCCCAAGTTTCTCTTTTTTACAAATGTTACATAAGTATCTTCAGTTTAATTTTTTATAGTTGTGCTGTGCAGAAATCATAATGTAGCTTGTAATTTAGAGCACTGGGTTTCAAGCTGTAACTTGGGCCTGCTATCTTTCATGAGGTTGGGTCATAGCAGTCAGGGTTCCTCTTCTGCTTCCTTTATAGATTTCTACTTTTATCTGTTATAGCCTATTAGTGTTTTATATGAGATTTGGCTTGGGGAAAATTTCTCGGTTAAAAAAACCTTTTTTTAAATGTCTGGCTTTAGAGGGAACATTACCTTTTTGGCAAATCTGAGAGTGTGACATAAAAAGAAATGGAATCTGACCAAACTGGCCGAAATTAAAGCCAACCTGAGTATGGAAGGCAGCACTGCTTTGAAAAGAATTTTGAACCAAAATAGTGAAAACGAAGCTTGATTTGAAATAATACGATGTTTGATACTTACCAGGGGCAGCATGTGAATGGTTTAAGGAGCAAACAAAAATATGAAAATGCTCATTTTATATTTAGAAAGTATGTATTTAAACGCATGTTCATATAAATATTAAAGTTTTATTTCAGGTTATGAAATATTCTGAGAACTTTGTATCTAAAGGAAAACTTGAGCAATACCAAGTAAGCGATTTTTACAAAAAGGAGTACTATAGGCATAAAGTTGGGGAAAACAAATTAATAATACAGCCAAGAGGCAGTGCTAATGTAAGTCAGCAGTGATTTTGTGATATAATTCCATGGCTTATAGCTGAAACAGGAAGGTTTAAAGATGGGTGCACTTGGGATCCTCTGGTTTTCAAGCAAATGCTAATATTCTTAGTACTAATAATAGTATATTAGAATTCATTGTATTGAAAGTATATGAAATGAGTGGGCTATGAGCCAGAGCCTTAAAATAGTCACTTTGTTGTAATCATACTTTAAGAAAAAAAGCTTTATTGCTGTATGATTTACATACCATAAAATTCATTGTCACTGTGTAATTCAGTAGTTTAGTAAATTTATAGAGTTGTATAACCATGATTGCAATCCAGTTTTAGAACATTTCAATCAGCCCACAAAGTTTCGTGCTGCTTTGTACTTCATCCCTGCTTCTAATCCCAGCCCTAGGTAGCCATATGGGTATGATTTCTGTATACATTGTCCCTTTCTAGAAATTTCACATAAGTAGAATCATACAATTCATAGGCTTTTACATCTGGCACTTTTCATTTAGCATGTTTCTGAGGTTTATCCATGTTGTAGCATATACCTGTACTTAGTTCCTTTAGTTGCTGATTTAGTGTTCCATTATTTGGATATACCACACTTTGTTTATCCGTTCACCAGTTGATGGACACTTGGCTTGCCTACATTTTAAAATTATGAATAGTAGTGCTTTGCATGTTTGCATATGTGTCTTTGGACATGTTTTCATCTCGTAGATTCTTAACAGTGGGATTGTCAGGTTATGTGGTAAATTTAACTTTTTAAAAAACTAGTAAACTTTTTCAAAGTGGCTATACCATTTATAAATAGCTGTATCAATGCACGAGGGTTGCAGTTTATCCACATCCTTGCCAATACTTGTTATTGTCTTTTTTATTATAGCCATTCTGGTGGGTATATATTTTATTATAGCCATTCTGGTGGGTATATATTTTAAGTGTGCAAGTTATACCTTGCTGTCCTATGATGCAATGGCTGTTATTGTGTGTATCATGGTTGATGTAGCTACCTCATTAGCCTATGACTGGTGGTGGTAATTAAAACTTTGTACGAATTGCTGTGCACAGATAGTCACCATCTCATTATTAAGTTTCCCAGAGCTTTTACTTTTGAGATGACTTTGAGAATGAATGATTTTTTCTTTTTTTTTTTTTTTTTTGAGACAGAGTTTCACTTTATTGCCCAGGCTAGAGTGAGTGCCGTGGTGTCAGCCTAGCTCACGGCAACCTCAAACTCCTGAGCTCAAGCAATCCTGCTGCCTCAGCCTCCCAAGTAGCTGGGACTACAGGCATGCGCCACCATGCCCGGCTAATTTTTTCTCTATATATTTTAGTTGGCCAATTAATTTCTTTCTA
>VSMD01015252.1:0-30011 GCA_008750895.1 Mirza zaza | reverse complement strand
GTCTCAGGAGCTCGTGACTCAACAAACGATGCGCTGATTATTTTTTTCCTTTGAGGCAGAGTGTCGCTCTGTCACTCTGGGTAGAGTGCAGTGGCGTCAGCCTAGCTCACTGCAGCCTCCAACTCCTGGGCTCAAGCGATCCTCCCGCCTCAGCCTCCCGAGTAGCTGGGACTACAGGCATGCGCCACCACGCCCGGCTGATTTTTCCTATCTTTTGTAGGGACAGAAGTAGCTCTTGCTCAGGCCGGTCATGCCATTGGGCTAGTATTTACTGAGCACCTCCTGCATGCCAGACCCCACGCTACGTGCCCAAGACGTATAACCCCTCAACGCCCTGCAGCTGATGCCAAACCCATTTTGCAGATGAGGAAACTGAGGCTGAAAGACTTCAAGTACCCGGCCCGAGGCCACAGAGTTAGCAGGTCACCCTGCAGCGACCCGTAGCAATCACTCCCACGGCCTTCGCCCTGGCGACTTCGGGGTGTCCCTGCTCACGGCAAGGGCACCCGTGACTTTACTCCCGCCGCTGAAGCAGCCCCCAGCCCTTCCGTCCCCCAAGGCCAAAGGGGAGGGACATCCCCCAGCCCAGCTTCCCTGCCCGGCAGCCCTGCTCTGCCGTCCTCGCGTGGGAGGCAAGCAGACTTTCTTGCCCATTGCGGGTGGGACGGCGAATGGCCACCCCTGTCCCCGGGGCTGGACGTCGGGGACAGTATTTAGCAAAACTGCCCGCGAGTTGGCGTGGGATTGTGGGCGGGCTCAGCCTTGAGTTGGCTTTTGCGTGCGGTGCGAGGCAGGGGTTCGGGGTTCGGGGTTTGTCTGCCTTCCTCCACCCAGTCGGGTGGCCTGTCGTGCCAGCAGCGTTTGTGGAAAACTCCTGCCTTTTGCGATTGGGTCATCTACAAGCAAGTGGCCGTGTGCGCGCGTGTGTGTGTGGCGGGGGACAGGGGCTGTCTCTTTCCGGGCTCCCGATTCTGTTCCGTCCATCTATTTGTCAACCCCTGTGCCGATGCCGCCTGTCTCGATCGACACGGGTCATGGGACACGGGTTATCGGCGCGGGCTGTGCGTGCAGACGGCCAGCACGGCCGTGGGGGCTGGCGGGATGGGAAGCTTCTGTGTTTCCTCTGAGGACGCGTCCATGCGTGGAGGCTTCTAGAATCCGGCATCCCCTTCTAGCACCTTCGCTCCTAGAACACATCCCATTCCTGGGGTGCCACCAAGTCACACTTCCTGAGCACCTGGCATTTGTGGATTGGTGTCATTTCATGTATTTATTCATCACACATTTGCTAAGCACCTACTGTATGCCAGACCCTGTGCTACAGGCACTGGGGACACAGAAACGACAAAGATAAACCCCGTCCCGGCCCTCGTGGAGCTCTGTCCCCCCCGAGGAGGGGAATGTTGAAATAGGTTGAAGCCAATGAACAAGATTATTTCAAATAGGCCAGGCGCAGTGGCTCGCACCTGTAATCTCAGCGCTTTGGGAGGCCGAGGCAGGAGGATCGCTTGAGCCCAGGAGTCTGAGACCAGCCTGGGCAACACAGCAAGATCCCATCTCTACAAAAAAGATTAGCCGGGTGTGATGGTGCACCCCCTGTAGTCCCAGCTACCCAGGAGGCTGAGACAGGAGGATCGCTTGAGCCCAGGAGGTGGAGGCTGCGGTGAGCTGTGATGACGCCGCGGCACTCCAGCCTGCGCCACAGAGCAAGACCCTGTCTCCAAAAATATATGAATAAACAAATGATTTAAAAACTAAAACCAAAACATGAGACTTGAAGGCTGAGGCGGGGACAGGCGGGGGAAGACCAGGCTTGCAGGGTGTGTGAACAGCACGTGCAAACGTCCTGTGGCAGAAAGCGGTCAACGTGTCCGAGGGCGAGAGAGGCCGGCGTGGCCGGCAGGGAAGGCGGAGGGAACGGGGCGATGGCGGAGCACGGTGGCAGTTTGCGTTTCACCGCCGGGTTCCCCCCAGACAGCCCCCGCGACAAGGGTTTCGGCGAGTCCTGTGTGTGGGAGGCGGCGCACCCTCGGGCGGGAGCCAGCGCCCGCGTCCCGGCCAGCGCTTCCGGATCCGCGGCTGGTGGCGCCGCTCGGGCGCAGCTGCATGTGGATGTGTAAATTCATTCACATGCAACGAAACCAAGTGCAGTTCCTCAGTCTCGGCGGCCGCATTCGAGAGCTCTGCAGACACGTGGGGCGAGCGCGGCGGCGGCGCAGGTCTGAAGCATTCCCGGCACCCCACAAAGTCCTGGCGGGCAGCCCAGTGCCCGAAGGTGTTAAGTGAAAGGTGACGCAGTCCGGTTTACGCTCTGCCCGGAAAGGGGAAACGGCCGGGTAGGGGTGAGGGCGGAAGTCGGGAGCCCTGGGAGGTGTCTGGGGCGGGCGTCCAGGCTGGACGCGAGGGAGGCTCGGACCAGTGCAGTAGCAGTCAGGGAAGAGCACAGCCGTTTAGAAGCAGCGTCGCCAGGAGGTCCTGACCACGTGGACAGCAGGGGTGAGAGGAGGAGGAAGAGGCGTGACTTTGGACCCTGCTGTGACAAGAGGAGCAGCAGAGTCGGGGCAGGCGCCGAGCTTCGTCAGGGCGAAACCCGGGGAGGAGCCAGGTGGCAGCTGGACGGTGATGGCAGAGACCTGGGCGGACACGAGAACCCGGGCCGCTGCGGCATTTTGGCCTCGGCCCGGCCGCCGGCCTCGGGGCGGTGGTGTCGCTGGTCGGGGGAAGCCGGGCGGAGTCACAGCTGCCTAGATGCCAGCAGGCCTCGTGTCTGAGCGGCGGCGGCGTGGGGGCGCGCAGGCGCGCGTCGGGTTCCGGAGTGAATTTAATTCCGATTCCGCCGACTTTGGGGCCGGGAAACAGCTGCCTTAATGAGCTCGCGGTGCGTTGAAAATAGCAGCATCTGCTCGCCGTCTGGGCTCCGGGCTCGCGACTCGGGGGCCCTGGGGGCGGCTCCGGGGAGGGAGAGACCCCAGCACCCCGCAAGCCACCGCCCCCACCCGGGGGTCCTGGGCCCAGCTCAAGCCAGACCCCGTGCGCCCCACTGTCGGCCTGGAGGTCACGCGTGAGCCACGCTGGCTCCGTGGGGTGACAGACGGTAGGCACAGACCTACCCCTCCAGATGCCTCCTGGCCGAGCGGCCAGAACTGCCCCGTGCCTCAGTTTCCTCATCTGTGAATGGAGATGTCGTTCAAAACTTGAGAGGCAGCCGGGCGCCGTGGCTCACGCCTGCAATCCCAGCACTCCAGGAGGCCGAGGCGGGAGGACCGCTTGAGCTCAGGAGTTCGAGACCAGCCTGGGCAACATAGCAAGACCCCGTCTCTACTAAAAATAGAAAAAAATCAGCCGGGCATGGTGGCGCATGCCTGTTAAGTCCCAGCTACTCGGGAGGCTGAGGCAGGAGGATCGTTGGAGCCCCGGAGTTGGAGGTTGCTGTGAGCTAGGCTGACGCCACGGCACTCCAGCTCCAGGCGACAGAGCGAGACTCTGTGTCAAAGAAAACCCAAAAATCCAGAGGCATCGGCGCGCGGCGAGGGTGGGCGGCTGTCGCCGGGCAGGCGGTGAGCCCTGTGCCAGCGTGCAGTGAGGTTTGAGACAGTAAATACAGGCGCCGCTTAACGGCCGGGCTGCACCCTGAGGGGCGCTGTCAGGCCACTTTGTCAGCGCGGGCATCGCAGAGTGCGGCCTGTCCTCCGGGGCCCTGCGCCAGGCTGCGCGGCGTAGCCTCTGGCTCCCGGCGACACCGCTGCACCCCGCGTTCCCGTAGGAGCCCTGCAGGCGACCGTAACGCAGCCGTGAGTATCTGTGTGTCTCGACGCATCTGAATGCAGAAAAGGCCCAAGAAATATATGGTACAAAAGATAAAGAATGGGTGGGGTGCAGCGACCCACGCCTGTTATCCCGGCACTCTGGGAGGCCGAGGTGGGAGGATCTGTTGAGGTCAGGAGTTCGAGACCAGCCTGGGCAAGACTGAGACCCCCGTCCCTACGAAAATTTTTAAAAAGTTAGCCAGGATTGGTGGTGGCGCTGTAGTCCCAGCTACTCGGGAGGCCGAGGCAGGAGGATCGCTGGAGCCCGGGAGTTGGAGGCTGCAGTGAGCTGTGATGATGCCACTGTGCTCCAGCCTGGGCGACAGAGTGAGAGTCTGTCTTAAAAAAAAAAAAAAAGGATGAAAAAGTATACATCTGTTTATGGCACCGTCTACGGATGGGGCTTCCAGAATTTTCCAGAAGTTTCTCTGGGTGAGTCAGCGAGGGAGTGGTGAGTGAACGTGAAGGCTTCGGACCTCACTCTACACACGCGCAGCGAAGGTGTGCGTTACCATACACCACGCTACACAATGCACACAAAAACATTTTCTTCCATAATGAACCTTGGCTTACTGTAACCCTGTTGCTGTATAAACTTTGAAGTCTTTTAAAACTCTCCGACTCTTTTGTAATGACATTAACTTACAACACACACACACGCGCTGCACGGCTGTACCTGGATATTTTCTCTCTTTATATCCTATTTCTATAAGCTTTCTCCTATTTTTAAAATTGTTCATTTTTATTTTTTTCGTCTCCTAAAATTTTTTGTTGCAAACTGAGACACAGACACGCACACCAGCCTAGGCCGGTGCGACATCAGGGTATTCAGTGTCTCTGTCTTCCACCTCGTCCGCTTGCCGTCCTGCCTCAAGGCCTCCAGGGGCAACCGCGCACACGGAGCTGCCATCTCTATGACAACGGTGCCTTCCTCCTCTGCGACACTCCCCGAAGGGCCTGCCGGAGGCTGTTTTACAGTCAATTTTGTTACAAGAAGGAGGCGTACGATCTGAGATAATTGTGGGCCTGGTGCGGTGGCTCAGCCTGTGATCCCAGCACTTTGGGAGGCCGAGGAGGGAGGATCACTCGAAGCCAGGAGTTCGAGACCAAACTGGGCAACATAGCAAGACCCCATCCCTACAAAAAATTTTTTTAAAAAATGAGCCGGGCATGGCGGTGCACGCCTGTAGTCCTAGCTACTCGGGAGGCTGAGGCAGGAGGATCGCTCGAGCCCAGGAGTTGGAGGCTGCAGTGAGCTGCGATGACGCCACTGCCCTCCAGCCTGGGCGACAGAGCGAGACTCTGCGTCAAAGACAACAACATCTGTGGTTTATCGTGAGCCACTTACATCCCAATAAAGCGAGAAACGCAAAATCAAACGCCCCCCCCATCGCGTACCGGCGTGCGGGGTTGCCGCTGGGCTGGGGACCCCCTGTTTCCATGGCTGCGTCTGCACAAGGCGGTGGCTGTGCCAGGACGGCGCCGAGGGTGGCAGGGGCTCTGTGGCCGCGGCCCTGCTCTGGGGGGACCCCGGGCACCCCTGTGCCATTATCCAAAGTGGCCGGGAGCCCCTGCAGCTCCTCAAGGGATGAAGGAGGGCTCCTCTGTCCGCTCCAGGATGTGGCAGTTCAGGCTCGGTCTCGGGAGCCGAGAGACCGGCTTCATTCAGCCTCCGAAACGTCTTGGCTGTGCGACCTTGGGCGAGTGCCTTTACCTCTCTGGGCCTCAGCTTCCTCACCTGCAAAATGGGGGCAATAATAGTTTCCTGTGTCACAGGGCTGCCGAAAGCCTGATCGGGATCCAAAATCCCTACAGAGTTCTGGCCGTCGGGCTAGGTATACAGTGGGCGCTCACTATCACGAGGAAGCCGTCGTTACCATTTTCTGAGCACCGGGCCCCGTTCTGGGAGCTCACAGACGGTCAGCCCCCTGCTCGGGCCTCGCCTCTTTTTCTCTCATCCTTGCACTTTGCATGTGGAGGCTCGGAGCCATGCACGGTTCCGCCAGGACTCACGCAGGGCGTGCTGAAGGAACTCCAAGGTCTCCAGGGATCGCAAGACCTCTTCTGTTTGCTGATGGGGAAACTGAGGCCCAGAGAGGGGCAGGGAGGGCCCCCAGGCCTCCCCCCGCAGGCTCAGCCCTGGGTCCACAAGGACCTGCCGATATTCCCAGCCACGCCCTGCCTGTCCTCGGGGCTGCAGCCCGGGAGCCGCCCGCCGCCACCCAGCCACCCTGACAGCGTCCTGGCCCGAGCCAGTGGCAGCTGCGGGCTGTCCCTCCCGTGCCGGTCTGAGTGATGGCGGGGCTCAGTGAGGGGCGGGCGCCTGTGGAGGCCCAGAGCCCAGCCGCCGCCGTGCCTGCGTGCTTGGGGACCGCTGAAGATGCTCGGCGACCCCCAACGACAAACGGATCAAGCCCCCGTTAGACGGATGGGGAAACCGAGTCACGCCGGTACTCGTCTGATCCCCCCTTATTGCTGGGCCCTGGGCTGGGGGCTGCGGACTCGGCAGTGACCGCGACAGGCAGGGCCCCCACCCTCCTGGGGCGCCGGGCCGCCGGGGAAGACGGGCAGGGAGCAATAAACGTTGCGAAGGGTGGTATGGTCGGGCGGGTGACAAAGGCTAGAAAATAAAGGCCGGGAAGGGGGGACAGGGTGCCAGAGGGGGAAGAGGGAGACAGTTGCAAATGCTGAGCAGGCGACATCTGGCAGACGCTGGGAGGAGGAGAGGCGGGGGTCGTGCGGGTGACTCAGGAAGTGTTGGGGGCAGAGGGCACCGCCCGTGCAAAGGCCCTGGGGCAGGACCGCGCCTGTCCTGTGGGAGGAACCCGCGGAGGCGCCGGGCAGGAGGGGGTAGACCCCGGACCCGCCGGCAACAGTTTTGCTCTGGGGCGATGGGGAGCCACGGCAGGTCTTTGAGCAGGGGAGGGACGTGGTGGGATGGACAGTGTGGTGGCAGACAGACCCGCGTGCCCCCAAAGGTGTCCACACCCTAATCCTTGGAACTAAATCCGTGGACCATGTCACCTGGCACCTTACGCGGCGCAGCGGCGGCAGAACGCTGTCACCTGGAACCTCAGAATGAGACCGCCCTGGGCAGCGGTCTTTGCAGATGTCTTAGGTCAGGATCCGGAGAGGAAGCCACCCTGGATTTGGGGCGGCCCCTAATCCAGTGACTGGTGTCCTTAGGGGAAGGCCAGGCTCAGGGGCTCACGCCTGCAATCCGAACACGTTAGGAGGCTGGGGCAGGAGGATCGCTTGAGGTCAGGAGTTGGAGGCTGCAGCGAGCCGTGACGACGCCACTGCGCTCCAGCCCGGGCGACAGAGCGAGCCCCTGTCTCTTACAAAAAGTAGTAATGCTTCTGGGAGGCTGGGTTTTCTTGCCGGGCGACGAGTGGTTTGGAACGAGAGAGGGGACGCTAACTGCCGCCGAACACCCCTCCAAACGGTCCGTCTTGCAGTGTGCGAATTTCGTCTTAAAAAAAAAAAGTAAAATAAAATAAAACAAAACAAAATGACCCCCCGGCCGCAGTCCCCTCCCCTGGAGGGATGCCCATGGCCGTTCTGGTGCAGATAGTTCCAGAAAGTTCTCCCTCCACGTGATCGTTCCACCGTTTCCAGCAGCCCCCATCCACGCGTCCCGGACACGAGTCCCCGACGGGTCCCACACCCGACCTCGCACCCCGTCCTTTGTCGTGGCTGCGTAGCGTCCCTTTGCACGGATGAGGACGGTCACTCTCCCAGCCCTCCGTGGCGCCCCTTGGATGAGAAAAAAAACAAATCCTCCTCTCGCCGACCAGGCCCTGCCCGTCCCCTCCCTCCCCTCCTCCCTCTGGCCCGGCCACGCGGGCCTCCTCGCTGAGCCTCCCGCACGCCAGGCGCGTCCTGCCCCAGGGCCCTTGCACGGGCCGTGCCCCTGCCTGGAACGCTCCCCCGCTCCCCCCGCCGGCCAGGCCCCCATGTCACCCACTCCTTTGACACTTACTGAGGACAGAGAGGGGCAGAGGGGAGAGGGGAGGGTGTCTGAGAGGGTGTGGCCCCCTGGCCGAAGAAGCCCGCAGGCAGGCGGGGTGGGCTGGGGCTGGGACAGGGGAGCGGGGATGGGTCGGCAGCGGGGACAGGGCGGCGGGGACAGGTTGGAGGGGACAGGCCGGCGGGGACGGGGCAGCAGGGACAGGGCGGGTGGACGGGGCGGCGGGGACGGGGACGGGGTGGCGGGGACAGGGCGGGGTGGACGGGCCGGCGGGGACAGGTTGGCGGGGACGGGGCGGCGGGGACAGGCCGGCGCTGGCTCTCCCGCATCAGCGCCGCCAGAGGCGGGAAATATTTTCTCTCCGGCTGACACTTTTGGCAAAATACGATTCCTCCAGCTTTTCTGGGCGCAAACAACACGTCCATCAAACCGCCCGCGGCGCCGCCGGGGAGGCCGCTGCTTCGGCGCAGGTTGCGGAAGCGGCTGGGGGGGGGCCACCCCTCTCCGCTCTCAGCCGAGGGACGACAGACAAGGGGACAGCAGCGAGGGGCCGCGGGGCGCTCGGCTGCCTCTGGAGTCTCGCCTCTGCCCCCTGTGTGCGCCTGCAGAGGTCCGCGGTTATTAGCCCCGTGTTTCAGAGGTGGAGGCTGAGACCAGAGAGGGGAAGACACTTCCCCAAGGCCACACAGCAGAGCCGGGTCTGAGTCCAGATCCTGCACGACCCGCCCAGGGATGCCTGGGAAACCCTGCACCCAACACGGAGAGGCAAAGAAAAGCAACAGACGCCCAAGGGCTCAGCATACGCAAAGGCCTCAAGCAGGCTCCATTCGACAGGTCCAGCTGCGGCCAGCAGCCCTCAGTTAAATCGGGTCGTGGCCGGGTCTTCCCCGACTGCCTGCATTTTCACACGCTGGTCCCCGCGAACCCCCAAGTCAGGGACAAGCGTGGCAGCCGCAGCAGCTGGCGCAGGAGAAAGGAAATGAGAATAGAGTTTGGGGACAGGGACCCCAGGCGTCCCCCCCTTCCTCACCCAGAGTGGGGAAAGAGAAGCCCAGCCCCCAGTCGCATCGCTCTTGGACCAGGGGAGACCCCCCCACCCGCAGCGGCCAATCCAGACTCACCCCTCGCCGCCCGGGCAAACCCAGCCCTGCCGCCTCACCCCTGTGGGCCTCCAGGGCTGCCACTTAAATGCCAGACACACAAAGGTGGCAGTGGGCGGTGGCTAAGGACCTGGAGTGTGAGTCTAACGGCACAGGTTCACATCCCAGCTCTGCCACTTTCTCGCTGTGCAACCTTAAGCCGGTCGCTTAACCTCTCTGTGCCACGGTTTCCCTGTAGGTAAAAGGGATAGAGAAAAATAACCCCCACGTCGCAGTTAAAGATGTCGCTGTTCCCAAAACACTTGGGGCGGGGCCTGGCGCGCGGGTGTAATTGGATGTGTGGGTCCCGACCGGAGCATGAAGAAGCCTCCGTCCACGCCTACCCAGCCCAGCAGCCGCTGCCCGCCCCCCTGGCGAGGGATGGACTCTTCTAGAACGTTGCCCCTCCTCCCGGTTCCCAGCGGGAGCCAGCCGGGCCGCATAAATCCCGCTTTACGGCTGTTATTGACGGGCGCGAGGAAAGCAGCCTTAGCAGGGCCCGATTAATTTTCCCGGCTGGCGTGTGCGTGCGGGAGAATGGCTAAGCTCCTGGAGGGGGGGCCGAGGACAAGGTCGTGGGCAGGCCGGGCTATCGCCTAGCCTCCCGTGCTAGGAGCACTGTTCAGGGAGTCCCTGGCTCTTGTCCGGAGGGTAGAATAGGAGACGGCTCCAAACCCTGAGTAGGGAGCAGGGCTTGTGGCTTTTAATCAGGACAAAAATGAGAGTTTCACTGAAGAGGAACTTGAGCGAAAATGCAAAAGGGGTGAGGGGGCTGCCATGGGTTTCCTGAAGGAAGGGCTTGCGGGCAGAGGGCGCAGCCAGTGCAAAGGCCCTGGGGCAGGACCGCACCTGGCGTGTGGGAGGCACAGCGAGGAGGCCCGTGTGGCTGGAGCAGAGTGAGGAGGGGGAGGGAGGGAGGAGGGGAGGACGGGGAAGGGACGGGCAGGTCGTGCGGGGCCTGGTGGGCTGCAGGGAGGGCTTGGGCTTTGACCCCGAGGAAGGTGGGAGCCATGGAGGGCCGTGGGCAGAGGAGGCACGGGCCCTGACTCGGGTGCTCACAGGCGCCCTCTGGCCGCTGTGTGGAGAACAGTTGTTGGATCCGGTTATTAAACTCTCCCTGTTGCTGGCCCCAAGCCACCCGCCAGTGGTCTCCTTGTTCTTTGTTTTTGTTTGTTTGTTTGTTTTTTGTGTTTTTGGTAGAGACGGGGTCTTGCTATGTTGCCCAGGCTGGCCTCAAACTCCTGACCTCAAGCAATCCTCTCACCTCAGCCTCCCAGAGTGCTGGGATTATAGGCACAAATCACCGCACCTAGCCCAACTTTAATGTTTAAAATATATTCGTTAAAATTGTGGTGGAATGTGCGTGCCATAAAATTTACCATTTCAACCATTTTCGAGCGTGCAGTTCAGTAGTTTATTTACATTGTTGTGCAACCATCATTACTATTTCCAGAACTTTCTCGTCTTCCCAAACCGACGCTCTGTCCCCATGAAACACTCCCTCCCCACCCCTCCCCAGCCCCCGGCACCCGCCACCCTGCTTCCTGTCCCTGCGGATCTGACGCCTGTAGGGACCTCCTGTGAGTGGAGTCACAGGATTTGTCCTTCTGTGTCTGGCGTCTGTCACTGAGCACGATGTCCTCAGGGTCCCTCCACGCTGTGGCCTGTGTCGAAATCTCCTTCTTTTTCATGGCTGAGTAATATTCCGCTGTGCGGATGGACCACGCTTGCTTATCCGTTCATCTGCTGACGGACACAAGATTGTCCTTCGGGCTATTGCGAATCACGCCACGATCCACGTGGGTGTACACGTGTCTCAGTGAGACTCTGCTTTCAATCATAGTTTAGTTAATTTTAATTTAAACAGCCACTCATGGCCAGTGGCTACCACGTTGGCCAGTGTGGCTCTAGAAGGATCGAAAGAGAATAGAAGAGCATGAGCTTTCACTTTCGTCGGTGTGATTTAATGCCCTGTCTGGGCCAATGAATGGCATCTTATAAGTCAACGACACTTCTAAGTGTCCCGCGTTAGCACCTATGGTTCAGGGTGGGCACAGCCGGAGGGCTGGGAGACATGGAAGAGCCCGTCCCCGGGGTGAGACTTGGTGGCCCTGCTTCCTGCCCAGGGGCAGGTGGCCTGGACTCCCAAGACTTGCAGATAAGAGCCACCATGTCCTTAGCCACCCCTCTCCAGCTGTTGCTGCCTAGCCCTGCCTGCAAGACACCCAGGGCAGCTGCACCCCCCATGTCCCCAGACCTCATGCGGGCGGCGCCCAGGGAGTTTGGGTGGGGGTCTAGGGCTCCTTGTATGTCGCCCGGGCTGCAGAAGAGCCTCGAGGGGAATGCGCAAGTGGGGTGCAGCAGTCAGCTAGTGCTGCGTAACAAAGCGCGCAAAGCACAGCAGCTCCAAGCAAGCAACACCTTTATTACCTCACAGTGTATGTGGGTCAGGAGTGTGGCCATGGCTCGGTTGGGGCCCCTGCTTCAAGGTTTCTCGCAAAGGCTACAATTTTGGTGTCAGCCAGGACTATGATCTCATCAGAGGCCCGGCTGGGGCAGGACCTGACGCTAAGCTCCCTGGGGGTGTTGGTAGGATTCGACTGAGGTCGCCAGCTTCTCCCTGTCAAGCTGGGTTCTGTGATCTTCCTGCCTACTTTTGTGCACCCTGCTGACATTTGTTTTGTTTGTTTTGTTTTTTGAGACAGAGTCTCGCTTTGTGGCCCAGCCTAGAGTGAGTGCCGTGGCGTCAGCCTAGCTCACAGCAACCTCACACTCCTGGGCTCAAGCAATCCTCCTGCCTCAGCCTCCCAAGTAGCTGGGACTACAGGCATGCGCCACCATGCCCGGATAAATTTTTGTATATATATTAGTTGGCCAATTAATTTCTTTCTATTTATAGTAGAGACGGGGTCTCGCTCTTGCTCAGGCTGGTTTCGAACTCCTGACCTCGAGCGATCAGCCTGCCTCGGCCTCCCAGAGTGCTGGGATTACAGGCGTGAGCCACCGCGTCCGGCCATGACATTTTTTTAATAGTCAAAAAAAAAAAAAAAATCAAAGAATAATATTTTGGAACACGTGAAAATATGAAGTTCTGGTGTCCAGTGTCTATAAATAAAGTTTTCTTGGCACACAACCGTGCACATTTCTATTATCTGTGGCCAAGTTCCAGGACAGTGTCGGAGTTGAGGTTGGGTGTGGTGGCTCACGCCTGTAATCTCAGCACTCATGGAGGTTGAGGCGGGAGGATCACTTGAGCTCAGGAGTTCGAGACCAGCCTGGGCAAGAGCGAGACACTGTCTCTACAAAAAATAGAAAGATTAGCTGGGCGTGGTGGTGGCACCTGTAGTCCCAGCTACTCGGGAGGCTGAGGCAGGAGGATCGCTTCAGCCCAGGGGTTGGAGGCTGCAGTGAGCTAGGCTGATGCCGCTGCACTTCAGCCTGGGCAACAGAGCAAGAGTCTGTCTCAAAAAAAAAATGTCAGAGTTGAGCATGGCGGCTCACCAAGTCAAAAGTTTTGACTTTCTGGCCCATACAGAAAAAGTCTGCAGGCCCCTGCGGTTCATGCATTAACTACCTCCTTGCAACAGTTTCACAAGTTAGTCGCTATTGCCTTCCTCAGATTACACAGATGGGGAAACTGAGGCACACAGGGCGAAGCAGCTCAGCCAGGGTCACAGCAGACCAGCAGTCAAGCAAAGACTTGAACTCAGGTCTGTTGGACTCCCCGTACAGTGCTCTCACCGCCGCACCATATGCCTGGGCCGCGCCCTCTCGCCCAGCCCTCAGTGCTTGCTTAGGGCTGGGAGCGTCCGAGCCCAGCTCTTTCTCCGCCCCCCACTGGGGACCCCCCCACCCCACAACTCAGACCCTGCAGGGTCCCAGCATCCTTGGGCAGGGACACGGGGCGGTGGGAGCCCGAGGCACCCGCCCCTCCCCCAGCGCCCTTGTTATTCTGACCCCAGCCAAGAGGCTCACACTCCCGCCCCGCCCCGCGCACTCAGGCTGCAGCTAACGCGTCTGGGGCAGATCTGCAAAACCCCGCGGGATCGCGCGTCTGTACGGAGAACTCCGCCCCGGCCCCCGGGAGCCTGTGACACTTAGATTGTAGAATGTGACTCTCCCTGGCAAAGACCGTGGGTAGGGACTGCGTGAGCCAACGCCGGGAGGGGGACGGAAACGACAGCCTGTTTTGCAGAGGATGCGCCGCTCCGCGCGACTAAGAGTATGAAGGAGCAGGGGGAAGGAAGGCTATAATTTGCTCGTTTTATACGTCAATCAAGCGACGGAGGTTGCTGTTTTTTTTTGTCGCATGCTATCGGAGAGATTTGACACCTGAAAAGAAAGTATCAAAAGTCGGGCTCTCCCTGCTGGGCTCGAACCTGCAGCTATCCTATTAGGGCCTCTCCGTGGAGCTTGAAAACAGAGCAGAGAGAGGGAGCGATGTGAGCTCCTGGATCCAGCCGTTCCTGAAGCTCATGCAGCCCCGGACTTCTCAGTTACGACCCGGACGTTTATGTCTGTGGCTTCTACGTGGTGGCTACTCGTGCTCTTGCCAAATACGTCTCGATCTTCACCTTCGGAGGTATTCGAGACTCGATTTCTAATTTAGCAATTTGCACTCAATCTTGCCCCAAACTTTATGGGAGGAATATACTTCTCTGCCTCGCTAGATTTCAAGCCCGGCTATGTGACTTGCTTTGGCCAAGGCGATGTGAGGGAAACAGAGAGTGTCCCATTCTGAGCTAAGGTCTCCAGGGTCACGTGCATGTTTCCACGTGTCTTCTCGTGTTCCCGCCTTTAGCCACGGGACGAAAACACCTTGAAGAGCCACGGATCCAGGGAGGACGAGAAACACGCGGACAGGGGCCGGACGCGACGGACAGGCGGGGACCGAGCCCAGCCGCCCTGCAGATGTGACAGTGAGAAATACGTGCTGGTGGGTGCGTGCCGTGGAGATTCGGGGGCTGCTTGTCACGCAGCAGTAGCTGACTGTGACACGGGCACATTTGGGGGACCGCACTTCCTGGCCTCTGTAATGACCTGGGCGGAGCCACCTGAGGAGTTGTGGCCAGCGGGAAGTGACTCGTGTCACTCTTAGGCCACAGCTCGTGAGAGACCCTCAAGGATCCCATTCCCCTGTGCCACAGAGATGGACAGTGTTCCAGACGTGGCTGCTCCGTTCTCAGCGAGGGAGTGAGGTGACAGGGGCGGGTCCCTGGCCTAGAAGACCAGGGTGGCACATGATGTGAGCGAGAAGTCGACCTTTCTGTTCTTCACCCCTGAGACGCGGGGCTGTGCGGGGTCTGTGATGGTTGGGACAGAAGGAGGTGGCAGGGGGCGGCATACCTCCCAGGTGGAAAGGAAGACTCTGGGCCCTGACAGGTGACACCGGCCGGCTTTGGTGTGGGCCGGGCACCGCGCACGGCCCTTCTTTGGCCGATCTCTGAGGTAAGAGCCATCACTCCGTCGTGTCCGTTTTACGAGGCAGGAAACGGGGCTCGGGCAGGGACTCGCTCCCCGAAGGCGACACAGCGGGAAGTGGGGAGCTGAGCTTGCGCCAGGCCCGTGTGATTCCGGAAGCCTGTCTGTGCCCAGAACCTACCTTCCCGGTGGCCACGGAGCCCGGAAGGTCCCCAGCCGCGCCGTCGATCCCTCCTCCAAGGGGACTCGGGCGCACGCGGAAGCCGAGATTCGCAGACCCCAAAACCGCCAGGACTCGTGGCCTTTCAGCGACACCCGGTGCCTCCCCAGGGTGGCCTCACAGAGCCACCAGCCCGGCTCCCAGTCCTGCAGTCTCGCCGTCACCACGGGGCAGGGGGTTGGTGGCTCAGACGCCCGGACCCCGCCCTCAATGAGACTCGAAACACTCTGGTTTTCTTCTAAGTGTTTTTTTGTTTGTTTGTTTGAGACAGAGTCTCGCTTTGTTGCCCAGGCTAGAGTGAGTGCCGTGGCGTCAGCCTCGCTCACAGCAACCTCACACTCCTGGGCTCAAGCGATCCTGCTGCCTCAGCCTCCCGAGTAGGTAGGACTCCAGGCGTGCGCCACCATGCCCGGCTAAGTTTTAAATTTTTTTTAATTTAGAGACGGGGTCTTGCTATGTTGCCCAGGCTGGTTCGGAACTCCTGGCCTCAAGCGATCCTCCCGCCTCAGCCTCCCAAAGTGCTGGGATGACAGGCGTGAGCCACCACGCCCAGCCTTGTTTCTTCTTTCCATAGCATTTCTCACTTTCTAGCACCCTCGGCTACGCACCTACTTGGTACCGTGTTCCAGGGACTCTGAGCTGTCATCCGATAGAAGATGCACGTTTATTTTCTATCCTGCTAGGGAAGAAAACGGTGCCGACAATGAAATCATGGCACAGGCCGAGAAGGCACAGGGCAATTGCAGAGATGTTAGCACATGAAAATTGTGCATCTCGGAATCGGGGGCCTGTGGCATGATCGCTGTCTCGTGACTGTCTCCCTGCTAGACCCCGGAGCTAAGATCGAGCTCAGCCTGGTCGACGCTGTTTCCAGTGGTGCCTACGTCAAGGCTCAGCACACAGTAGGTGCTCAATAAGTACTGGTGGAAAGAATGAATGAACTGCCCGGCCGATGCTAAGAAGGTTTCAAATGCTATCTCCTTTCCTCCTCGTTATTGGCATCTTACAGATGGGGAAACTGAGTCTCCAAAAGGGACAGAGAGAGACCGAAGCCACGCAGTCGAGCCTGAAACTGACCTCCCCGTCCCGGGGCCTGGCTCCGGCCCGGAGTCCCCTGTCCGCGGGTTCCGAATCGGAGCGTCCCGTCACCCCGACATCCTCCCCCGCCGGCCCGCCTTTCCGGGTGGTGGAAATCTAATCACGCCCGCCCGAACGGCGACATGGAAATTACTGCCGAGCCCTTGACTCGGGTAATTAAGAGCATTTGGGACGCCTTGCTTGATTAAAAGCAGATCGCCCGTTCCGAATGAAAATGCAGAAGGCAAATTGCTTTTGTTGCCGCCACGATGCTATTTTAAACCCACGCGGCTCTCGAGCTCATGACGCCCGTCACCCGGCTCGCTCGGGGCGACACGGTGCGCTGTTTACCACGGCGGGCGGGCGCCGCGGCGGGAGGGACCTCTGTCGCGCGTCAGACCCGGCGGGGCCCGGGCTGGCCTCAGGGTCACCCCAGAGCTGCTCCCATCTCAGAGATGCCCCGCGTCCGCCTGGTCCCCGAACCCCCGAGTCAGACGTCGTCTCTCCTCGTCCTGCCCGCGTCCTCTGCCCCGACGCCAGCGCGCCTGTCCCCAGCACGCCACCGAAGACCCGCCCTCTCTCCAGTCTAACGCACCGTGAGGCGGGCACGGACGTCAGCCCATTTTCCAGACGTGGAAAACTGAGGCCCAGAGCAGCGGCGCCACATCCCGAAGGTCACACCGTCTGCTAGAAGGCCAACCCTGCACGGGCAAGGGACGTAGCCTCTGTCAAAGTCGCCGCTGGGGCCTGGCGTCCTGGCACATAGTAGGTGCTCAGGAAACACGGAGCGACTGGCGGAGCTGGCATTCGAGCCCGCGCCGGTGGATTCTCAGGCAAAGGATCCGGGTTGTTCTCACTGCCCGACGCGCAGCCCGGGCCTGGAACTTCCGCTGCGCCCTCAGGTCCCTGCCGCCCCCGGGCCGCTGCACGGAGACATTCAGGGAGACAAACCCATCCCGGCCTGTCTTTGTGACAACGAGGTGGCTGCCACTGCCGCTCACCCCGCGCCCGCAGACCAAGGACAGCGTTCCCCGCAGAGCTCGGGGAGGAAGGCAGAGACCACCGGGGTCGATCCCCGACTTGCTGTGTGGCCTTAAGGAACTTGCCTGCTGTCTCTGTGTCACTGAGCAGCAGCCTTTGTGTCCCCACCTGGGAGGGGCGGAGGATTCTAGGGGGCTCAGAGGGGGCGCGGGCACGTTCACCCCCTGCCGAGCAAGCCACCGGGCAGCTGAGGCCTCCGTACCAGGGCCGGGGGGAAGGGGGAGGCCAGGGGACCGTCAGAGTGTCCCGCTGGAGTCGAAAGTCGTCTTCCCAACGATGACACCCGCCCCGCCCCCCGGCCATCCAGGGTGACCTCCCGTCTCAGGAGCCTTGACTTAATCCCGCCCGCAGAGTGGGATTTGCCGGGCGAAGTGACTTATTCACAGGCCGTTGGGACACCTTTGGGCGGGGGTGACTCTGTCTGCCACGCCGGGCTCTCCGAGGGGCCGCGGCCCGCGGGGACAGGATGCAGAGTCTGCTGGGCAGAGCCTGGGCATCGGCGGGACGCTGAGCAACGAGCCACGGAGGGGAGGGGGCGAAGCGTCTTCCAGGGCGTGGAAACGTCAGGTGCAAAGGGCCTGAGGCCGCTCAGCGCCTGGCGTCTCTGCGGACCACAGAGGCAGCAGGAGCGAGCGGGACGGGCGGGAACGGCTGCTAAAGCGTTCCTGGACGTGTGAGGTGCCGCCGCGGCAGGACTGGGGTGGCGGCCAGCCGGAACGAGGGAGCGGAGCCGACCCGGAAGGGAGAACGCACAGCCAGGCTCCCAAAGCGACAGCCTGCACGGCCTCAACGCTGCCCTGGGCTCGGGGGAAGCCTTAGGAGGCTCGTGAGCCAGAAGGGACCCGCCGCAGGTAGACACCCAGGAGGAGGGCACCCAGCCAGCCCAGGGTTCAAATCCCGGCTCTGCCGCCCCCCGTGCTGTGTGACCTTGGGCAAGTCACCTAACCTCTCTGGGCCCCCTTCCCGACAGACATATCACCACAGTCCCAGCAGCAGGAACCCGTGCCCGTGTCCCCCGCGGGGGGATCTTGCCATCGCAGGAACTGAAACGCCACCGCCTGAGCTCGATGGCATCCCCGCCCCCACTCGCAGCCCGGGATCCACTCGACGGGGGGGGGCGGGGGGGGCGCGGGAGCCCCGACAAGGGGGTGGAATTAATCACGGCCGCTCGTGGGCGGCCCCGCTGGTTGCAAACTGTTTAATAAAAGGGGGTGACAGCTCCCCGGGGACTTAGAGGGAGGCGTTTCCATGAGGATTGCGATCCTGTTCTGGTGAAGACAAAGGGCGCGATTAAAGCCCAGCGTCTGCGGCCGGTCTCGGGTCCGAGCCGTGTTTCTGGCGTCGCGTGGCGGGCGTCCTTCTAACGTCCCCTCTGGGGCCGCCGGGCGCACAGTGTGGACACAGGAGTGTGGGTTCCAAGGAACTGAATCGCCGCCAGGGGTGGGGGTGGAGGGTCCTCTGTCCCCCGGAGAGGGAGGAGACGGGGTCCGACTCCGCCCTGTCCTTCAGACATTTCTGCCTTCCGTAAATATTTATTGAGCACCTACTGTGTGCCTGAGCCCGTGCTGGGCACCGGACACAGAGGAAACCGGGAGAAACAAACAAACGAAACGCCTTGTCGTTGTGGGAGACGATGAGCCGGGATTAGATAGGCCGAAAGCCGGGGCGATGGGCCATTTGGGAGGCGCGTGGGGCGAGGGGAACCACGGAAGGCTTCCTGGAGGAGGCGACTCTGAGCCGCGGTCTGAAGGATGAGCTGGAAGGAGCCAAGAGACGGGGTGCCGGCGGCTGATTCCCGCAGAGGTGGCAGCAAAGGGCGAAGAGCCGGCGCGGGGACCGTGCGTGACTCGTGTGGGCGACTTGGGGGTGCAGGAGGGGCGCTGGGCTTGGGCAGAGCCGGAGGCAGAAAGGAGGGGACGGATGGAGAGGGCCTGGGAGTGGCAGGCCCTGGAGGGGGCGGGAGGCCAGCGTCAGGCGTCCACAGTGGGGCCGGCCCCGAGACGGGAGCAGATGGGGCAGACGCCGAGCCCAGGCTGGGCCCCAGGGTGGAAGGCCAGGGTGGCGGCCGGAGCTTCAGGGAGGGCCCTGGCTGGGCTGGGTCACATCTCCTGGCGTCGACGGGACGCTGCTGTCCCCTCCGCCGGGAACGCCCTCCCCGTAGCTCCACTCTCCTCTCCCTGCGGGCCGCATCCTGGGAGACACCTCCGCCTGGAAGCCCCTCTGGGTTCCCGCCGCGCCGTGCTCCGCCTTCCCTGCCTGGCCACTGCGCGCGTAAGGGCCGCCCTGGCCCGTCCTGTCCCCTCGGGGTCCCCAGCCCACAGTCACACGCTGGATCCGTCTGTGCCAGGAGCAGGTGTGTCTGTTGCGATGACCGTGACGAGCCTAGTGCCAAAATACATAGGGTGATGAGGCCAGGAGGCTCAGGGCTGCAGCTTAAGCCAGGGGAAACCAAGGAGGGCCTCCTGGAGGAGGTGATGTTTGAGCTGAGCGGGTCAAAAGTTGAGATGCAGCCATTCACGTGGCTACCTGGGGGAACAGCATTCAAGACAGAGGGAACGGCATGCACGAACGCTCTGGGGCAGGGTACGCCTGGCGTGGGGGAGGCACAGCAAGGAGGCCCGTGTGGCTGGAGCAGAGTGAGGAGGGGGACAGAGGGAGGAGGGGAGGGAAGGGACGGGGCAGGTCATTGCAGGGCCTGGTGAGAGAACTCAGGCTGTCGTCTTCAGTGAGTTGGGAGCCATGGAATGTCGTGGGCAGAGGAGGGACAGGACCTGACCGAGGTTTAACATGGAGCCACTCATGTCTCCCCCCACCTCCCGCCCCCACGGCTGTCTCCACCACCTCCCAGCTGCCAGGGCGGGGCGGGGGCTCTGGGAGAGGAGCCACACGCCCTTGGTTCCCCACCGGAGTCATGACCTCATCCCTCCTCGAAGGGACTAGTGGTACAAGAACTGTAGTGACGTCCCCACGTCTGAGATTCCAGCGCTAGGGCCGCAGCCCCGTGGGCCTGGTGGAAATCACTGGAGATTCCCTTATTCATTCAACAAACGCTGACCTCCTCCCCTCTTCCAGATCAGTCTGAGCCTCGTGGAGCTCCGGCAGTGGCTGAAGCCCGGCTGAGTCTCAGCAGGGACTTGAACCCCGACCCTGGGCTGGGCCCACCTTGCACTGAGTCGAGCCGCCAACCCCAAAAGAGCCCCGAGCCCGGCCGAGCTGCTGACCTCGGCGTGAGCTCGTCCCGACGCCCCCGAACGCCCCGCCCCGGCCTGGCCAGACCCAAGAGGTGGGGGTCCTGTCCCACCACTCGCCTCGGAGCCCCCGGACCGAGGTTCCCTCTCAGGGCTGCGAGTGAGGGTGAGCTGGTTAAAGCCCGGCTGCAGCGGGTGGGCCTGGAATGTTCCAGCCTTGGAGGCCCTGCCGGGAGCTCCATCTCTTGCCCAGCGGGGGCCGCATTAGCCGCTCAAAACCCATTCGGGGAAATTAGAGCAGAGGCCTCTGCGACAATCACGGGTCATTCTCCTCTCCTGTTCCCCGGCTGTCTCCTGCAGCGATGGCAGCCCAGGTCTTGGGGGGTGGGGGGCTGCAGGGGCATTGGGGGGTTCCAGCCGGCCGGCTCAGACCGGGGCCTTCTCCAAGTCAGCCAGGGAAAGACAAGCGCAATCGCCGGGGGCTTTAAAGGCATCGCGTCTGTGCTCCAGCACCTTCCATGGCTCCCAGCTGACGAAGGTGCCCGAATGGTTCAACCTGGTGGACAACACCAGGGAGGAGCCCATTCCACCGGCCCTCCACCTTCTTCCTGCAGAATTGACACGTTTTCTGAACGTCCTCCAGCCCAGGAGTTGGAAGTTGCTGTGAGCTGGGCTGATGCCACGGCACTCTAGCCCGGGTGACAGAGTGAGACTCTGCCTCAGACAAAAAAAAAAAAAGGCTATGGAGAATTACATGCTGTTGCTCTTAAAGGCTTCCACCTGGAGGTGATACGGATCACTTGTGCTCACATTTTACTGGCCAGTCGTGAAACCGCACCTCCCTTCAAAAGGCAGGTGCGTGAGTTTTCTGGGGCTGTCATCCCAAAGTGCCACCAACGGAGGAGTGGCTCAAACCACAGCAATTTATTGTCTCACGGTTTTGGAGGCCAGAAATCCAAGATCTAGGTGTAAGCGGGTCCACGCTTGCTCAGCCTAATTCCAATCTTTGTACGGCATCCTTCCTGGGAATCCTGGAATTCATGCCTTCAACGTTCCTTCCTTTCTGCCTAGTACGTGGGAGTCCCCCAGCTCCGACCCTCCTCCCTTCCCCTCAAAGCCCAGAAAATCAAATCATCTGTTCTTTACCTAAGCAACCTCCAGGTCTGACCTCTGTCCCCTTGCCTGTTGTTTTTCCGCCATGTCTCATAGAGCAAGGTTGCAATGTCGCCTTTCACCAGCAGAGGCCGCTCCCACACGCCCGCTATCCTCCCGCTGTGCACAGGCATCCCCGCCTGGTTTGCGGCAGAGCCAGGCTGAAACCGCGTGGTCACAAAAGCACCAGAGACACCTCAGCCCGGAGACCACAGCCCTCCTAGAGGCTTTCCCAGAGGAGGGAGCTCAGCGACGCCCCCACCCCGCAGGGTTTTATTCGTTCCTCGGCCCCTGCAGGTGGAGATGCCGAGCTCGCTTGTGAGAAAGGGCAGTGGTTCGGAGAACATTCCCAGCGCAAGTTATTATTAACCATCATGATTATTTTGGGGCAGAAGTTCCATAATGACGCTTGTCCGGACCCTGTACCGGCCTCTGCTCCCATGTCACCTCCTCTGCTCAGTCTCGGGTGGCTGCGTGGACGCAGGACTCGAATCCGAGTCTCTCCGTTGTCACCGCGGACCTCGTGCCTCTGAGGTTTGGAATGACCGGTCATGGGGCTCAGAGGCAAAGACGGGGACGCGGTGGGGACAGCAGAGACGCCGTCCGGGAATCGCCCTGAGGTGGGGTTTATTGTCCTCAGGCCTGTTGACATCTGGGGCCAGGCCGTCCTCTGGGGAGTGGCCGTCCTGGGCCTGCGGGGGCTGAGTGGCGTCCCTGGTCTCCACCCACCCATGCCGGGAGCTGCCCCCAACGTCACGACAACCACGCTTGTCCCCAGACATTGCCAGATGTCCCCGGGCGGATGCAAAATCGTCCCCGGTTGAGGCCACCGCCGGAGGAAACAGCCCCGCCTCCTCCTGTCCCCCACCGCCCAGCCCGGGCGCGGGGAGATTAGATTAACTGGGGGACGCGTGCCAAGGCGGTCCGTCCGGCCGCCTGAAGGACAGCGTATTGATTTCCACGTTGCGAAAAAATTAAATGACATCCCTTTTTGTTATTTAAAACGCTGCCGAAGCAATTCCGTAATGGACTGGCCCGGCCCGGGGCCAGGAACTCCCTGGCCGGCAGGCAGGTCCCCGGCTCCGGATTGGGTGGGGGACGCCGGGGTGGGACACGGCCCTGTTCCCCACCGTCCCCGGGACCGACGGCCCAGGGGGACGGCTCCACTGCGCCCGAGAGGGGCGTGCTCAGCCGCGACGCATTGCAGACATGACAATTATGAAAATAGCTGACGTATAATCGAGTCACCAGGCCTTAATTGATTTCTCGGGTGAACCGGAGATGGAGAGGTATTGACACCTTGAGGACAGGGCCACTCTGGGCTTGGGGACGGGCTGTGGTGGGTGGCGGCTGGGAGAGGGGACAGGGACACAGAAAGTCTGAGTCTGGCTGCGTTTCCGTCACCTCCTGAGCTGTTGCCAGATAGAGCCCAGCGCTGGTGTTCGCCGCCGCCCCCCGGTGGCCCAGGCAGGCCGGCTCCCGCAGGGGGACACACGCCCATCGCCCACAAGTCCCCCAGCATGCTCGGCGCGGAGACCCTAACAGCCCAGACAGCCCGGTACCGCGTATGCGAATGAGCCTGTCCCGCCACATCCAGAACCTTCTACCCCTCCAGAGCCCTGCGCCGGCGTTGCCAGATGTGGCCTAAACCACCATACCAGGCGCCCAGTTGAATCCGAGTTTTGGACAAACAACCGATGGCTTTTAGCATAAGTATACCCCACGCGATATTTGGGATATACTTATACTTTTGTTTTAATAAAGAGTATCTGTTGTTTCTTTGAAAGTCAAATGGAACGCGGCATCCTGTGTGTTGTCCGGCAATCCCGCTGTGACTTTCAGGACCCCCGC
The DNA here is from genome assembly GCA_008750895.1 of Mirza zaza. Lineage (NCBI taxonomy): Eukaryota > Metazoa > Chordata > Mammalia > Primates > Cheirogaleidae > Mirza > Mirza zaza. The sequence continues at coordinate 7,146 of VSMD01015252.1, read as the reverse complement.
TGCCGGCAGCCCCCCGCGGGGCGAGGCGGACGCCCATTCGCCTGATGAGGAAATCGAGGCAAGAGGACGTTCGATGCCAGCCCAAGGTCACGAGGTGGCTGACTTCAGATTCAAACTGAGCCCTGAGGTCCGAGCCTTCCAAAGCCTTCGAGATGCCACCCTGCTTTTGGAGGGAGGGGACGCCAGCTTTTCTTTCTGCGCAGGGACGGATAAGAGTGGCTATGGGATGTCCCTGGCGGCCGACAGACGTGGGTTCGGATTGCCTCTTCCCTGCTGTGCAATCTTGAAAACAGGGCTTCGTGTCTCTGGGCCTCAGTCTGCGGCACCGTAAAATGGGTGCGATCGCGGCCGGGCCGTGGGAAGATGTTCACAGGAGGAAACCATGTGTGGGCGCCGGTGCTCGGGAGGGGTTACCTGGGTCTCCCCGGGACCAGCAAAGAGATGGCCGGGGACAGGGAGACAAAGAGAGAGACAGTGACAGAAGGAGACCTGGACTGGTTCCTGAAGGTGGGGCGGGCGCGCGTTTGCAAATGAGAAGGTTGAGCGTTTGTAGGGGGCAGGGAGAGCGCGAAGGAGGGACCCAGAGGGTGGCAGGGCCCGGCGGCTGCTGGCGCCCGCCGTGACGGCCCTGCTGAGCGGTTTTAAGTATCATTCAAGATAAAATAACTCTTCGCCCTCCCAGCGCCGTGACTGACACGGTAATGGGCCCCGCCGACAGCGACAAGGCCAGGCGGGACACAATCAGTTTCTCCCTCGGCAAATGGATAAACATGAGGGCGCCTGGGCTACGGGAGGGACCTGCGACTGTCCCCCCACCCTCTGAGCTCTCAGCCACGGGACAGGATGAGCGCGGGGAGGGAGAGGCTGGGGGGGTTCCTGGAGGAGGTGTGGCCGCCAGGGAAGAGACGCTGCAGAAGCCAAGGCGAGGAGGCCGGAACTGTCCCCTTTGTGCCTCTTCCTGTCCCCACTGGGCTCCTACTCCCAGGGCACACGTCTCTCTGCGTCCTGACCCCCACTGAACTATCTACGGCTCCCAGGCACTCGTCCCACGTAAGGGTTCAAATCCCGGCTCTCATCTTGGGCACGCCCCATGACCCCCCGAGCCACGTGGCCTGCAAAAGCCGCCGGCCATGTGGCCGCCGAGGCCCAGAGCCGTGCGAGTGACCGACCCCATGACACGCCCGGCCCTGCCATCCGCTCGCCCGCCTCGGCGACCTCCGTCCCCCCACCCCCGGCCCTGTCCAGCCTCCCGGGCAGAGCAGAGCCCCAGAGACACGGCCGGGGATCCGTGGGGGGAAACCGTGCCGGGACGGCCCGGCGAGAAAGGCAGCCCTGCCCGCCACGGAGACACCCAGGGGCAAAATGGGTTTGAGAAGCAGAAGCTGCTTCGTGCGGCGGATGCGACAGCCACGTGCGCCGTGACGAGCACTTGCGGCATCGCGGGTGTAGGTAAATCCTATAAGAGACCGAAGGAGATTTGGAAGCAGCCCGGGAGGGCTTCCGGGAAGAGGCGGCATTCGAGCCGGGCCGGCACTAAAGGATGGGGAGGGTTCACAGAGGCGAACAGGAGGGAGTGGGGTGGGCTGGTGGCTGGAATTCTTCTAGCCAGAGCGTGGGGGCTGGGAGTTGCACGAGGGTGTTGGAGGATTTAAAAGAGAGGGGGCGCCGAACCGCTGAACGCCCTCAAATGCCAGGCAAACCGTGCTGTGGCACTAGGGAGCCACGGAGAGTTCTTCAGCACAAAGGTGAGAGCATCAGCCGCAGCTGTGGTTTCAGGAGCTGAGCCCACCAGGCGGCCCGGCCACCCAACCTCCAAGGCAGAGCCCATCGGGCACCTTACCCCCACTTCACGTGAGCAGAGACCGAGGCACAGACAGGTGTGTCACTTGCCCTAAATAGAGACACTGCCTGATCCCTCGTTGTCCCCTAGTTGTCCAAGAACGTCGCCCGCCAGCACCTTCTCAGCCCAAAGAAACGGCAGGTGGCGGCGGGGGTGGAACCATGGCCCCGCTAGTCCCGTGGCTGCCACCGGGGGCGCTGGTGAGCGATGCGCTCGCGCAGTCTGTGCCTCCTCTTCCCTTGCGCCGCCCCCAGGGGAACCCGACTTGGGTCCCCAAGGTCACGGTCACTCGATTTGTGCCCATGGATGACTGCAGGCCCCGAACACCGAGCCAGACCCAGTAACAGGGGCGGCGAAGGGGGGAGAACCTCCAGCCCCCACCCCCACTTGCCCCATTAAAATCCACCCCCCTCAAAGCTGCCCTCTGCCCTTATGAGTAAGCACCCACCGGGGCACCGCTAGATGGCCGTCCCTGTCTTCAGACGTCCCTCAGGGCCACCGCAGCCCGCCAGAGAGAGCCTCGGCAGGGAAGGAAACGGAATCTCAGTTCCTTGGCGCGAGCGGGTCCCTCAACAGCAGTGGCCGCCTGTGCGCATGGAGCATTTGGGGAAGGTGGCGCGGTCCGAGCACTGGAGTTAGTTTGCCCGCCAGCTGGGCGCGGTGCTGCCGCCTGTCACCCAGCTCCTCGGGAGGCTGAGGCGGGAGGATCGCTTGAGCCCAGGAGTTTGAAACCAGCCTGGGCAGCACAGTGAGACCCTGTCGGAAGGAAGGGAGGGAGGGAGGGAGGGAGGGAGGGAGGGGAGGGAGGGAGGGAGGTNGGGGGGGGGGGGGGGGGGGGGGGGGGGGGGGGAGGGAGATTCGTTACCCGTTATTGCTGCATAGCTCGTAACCACAAACTTGGCAGCTTGAAACAACACATTTGTTGTCTCTCAACTTCTATGAGTCAAGAGTCCAGACACGGCTTAGCTGGTCCTGTGTTCCTCAGTTTCGCAAAAGGCTGTCATCAGGCCAGGCGCGGTGGCTCACGCCTGTAATCCTAGCTCTCTGGGAGGCCGAGGCGGGAGGATCGCTGGAGGTCAGGAGTTCAAGACCGGCCTGAGCAAGAGCGAGACCCCATCTCTACTATAAATAGAAAGAAATTAATTGGCCAACTAATATATATAGAAAAAATGAGCCGGGCATGGTGGCACATGCCTGTAGTCCCAGCTGCTCCGGAGGCTGAGGCAGGAGGATTGCTTGAGCCCAGGAGTTGGAGGTTGCTGTGAGCTAGGCTGACGCCACGGCACTCACTCTAGCCCGGGCAACAGAGCGAGACTCTGTCTCACGCACACAAAAAAAGGCTGTAAAAGTCAGAGTGTGAGCTGGGGCCTTGACTGTCACGTCAAGGTCAACTGGAGTGGGGTCTGCTTCCAAGTTCAGTCCTCGCTCACGTCCTCTCGCTGTCCGGGGGCCCAGGGGACAAGCCCGGGCGGAAGATGGGGGTGGCGGGGAAGAGCCGGCCGCGCTCACCGCGGAGGCAGCCGCGAGCCCGGAGACTGGTCGACTCGGGCGGCCCTGCGCCTGCAGACCCGTGAGCCGAGGTGGCTCCCCAGCGCTCCGAGTCGCGGACGCGGGCTCGCCTGTTTCGTCCGCAGGCGACAGGCACACCCGCCCCAGCGTCCCCACGCCCCAGAACGGGGCGCCCACCAGTACGAACCCCACTAAGAGGAACCATTCAACCGACTCCCCGTCAATAAAGCAGTTCTGCTCCGAGGAGCTCAGCCGTCTCCACTCCGCAAAGGATGGGGGACAGGCAGCGTCGCCTGATTAAAAACTGCCAGCTCCGCGTCACCAGGCATCCCGACACCGCTCTTGTCCGCGCCCTCGCGGGGCTGCAGAAACAACGGGGTGCTCCTCCAGGCCCGAGGGGGGTCAGACATGGGTCAGGGGCTCTCGGGACCTTGTGGCTGGGGTCACAGAGGGGCCCCTCCCTGCCACCTGCACCCCGGGTGCTTGTGACGCAGCTGTGGGGGCTCCCCGAGGACTGCTGGCCTTTTCTTTCCAACACCCAAGACCTGCTCAAGAAGAAACGGCGGTAAACGTTCGCGGGAAGTGGCCGTCCTGGCTCCACGAAGGCAGAGAGGGGACAAGGTGACTTGTGTCCTGGGCCTCGGGCTTGCTAAACCGTCTCCCGCCTCCAGAGCCGCCAGCCCCACCTGCCTGGCCCGTCCCCAGGTGCCGCAAGCTGTACAGGTAGCTGAGTTTGTTTATAATAGAGACGGGGTGTTGCTCTGTTGCCCCAGGCTGGAGTGCTAGGATCACAGCTCACCGCAGCCTCCAACTCCTGGCCTCAGGCGATCCTCCTGCCTCAGCCTCCCGAGCAGCAGGGACTACTACAGTCGCACCCGTGGCACCCAGTTCCAAATATTTTTAACATCACCGTGGGCAGCAACGGTTCTTAGCCACATAGCTTAGTGGTTAAGACCACAAGCTCTCGAGTTAGACCTGCGTAGAAAGCTTAGAAAATCTGAAAGCGTTAATAACGATGGCATGGTGGTCCGCCCGTACCGTGGAGTGCATTTTAATAAAATGAGGAATCTTCTGGAAGGATCTCCAAGACACATTGTTAAGGTGAAAAACCAAGGTGCAGAACAGTATTCGCTAGACTACCTTTGACATTACAAAAGGAGAAGAGGGCCGGGCGCGGGGGCCTCGCACCTGTCATCCCAGCACTTTGGGAGGCTGAGGCAGGAGGATCCTTTGAGGCCAGGAGTTTGAGACCAGCCTGGGCAACGTATCGAGACACCCCCCCCCATCCCTACAAGAAATTTTAAAAATTAGCCAGGTGCGGTGGTGCACACCACCTATAGTCCCAGGCACTCGGGAGGCTGAGGCAGGAGGATCGCTTGAGCCCAGGAGTTGGAGGCTGCGGTGAGCTGTGATGGTGTCTCTGCACTCCAGCCTGGGCGACAGAGCGAGAGCCTGTCTCTAAATAAAGAAAGAAGAAGAGTAAATAAAATATGTATTCATGTTTCATTGTGTTTGGAGGATTTATAGAAGGATTCACAAGAAATTAATAGAATTCCCTCCTGGGGTAGGAAGATGGGAACTGAGTGAATGACAAACAGGGGAACAGGGTGACTTCTTATGTGTCGTGTCTCTCTTCACTTTTTAGGGCTACCTGACTCTACTGCCTCCTCAAAACAGTAGAGAGAAAACAAAGAAACAAACAAAAGGCAGAAACAAAACCATAAAAGACAAAGTGAACGAATTTAACCAGAAAAAGAAAATCCTTGCTTGGGGACTCACTACTTCTGCGAGGGTAGGGAAGCCAGCCTCGTCTTGCTGAGCCTCGGTTTTCTCATCTGTAAAATGGGACAATGAAGCGTCATGCAGGTGCGACACGTAAGTGAGGGGCTTTAGAAAAATGTGGTCAAAGGCAAATAAAAAATAGAAATTTTTTTTAAAAAGGGAGGGGTTATATGGAAAGTCCCTTGGTGTAAAACTTTGACAACTATAAATGCTCTCTAAAAAGAGGTTTTGTGATCTTCTTTTAAAAACCTATATCCCAAGTTGGATCGTGAGAAAAACACCAGGCAAATTTCAATGGAGGGATACGCCCGACCAGTCCTCCTTAAAACTGTCAAAGTCACCCCAAAACAAGGAAGGTCTGAGAAGCTGCCGCAGCCAAGAGGAGCCCGAGCAGACGCGATGACTAAATATCGGGAGGGGAATCCTGGGACAGAAAAGGACATTAAGGATGGTTCATACACCTGTAGTCCCAGCTACTCAGGAGGCTGAGGCGGGAGGATCACTTGAGCCCAGGAGTTGGAGGCTGCAGTGAGCTGTGATGACGCCACTGCACTCTGGCCTGGGTGACAGAGGGAGACCCTGTTTCAAAAAAAAAAAAAAAAAGACATTAGGGGAAGACTGAGGAAACCTGAATAAAGTATGGACTTTAGTTGATAATAATGTAACGATAACATACCAGGCCCCTGGTAACCCCTGACCTCTGTTGGGGTGGAGCAAACTCAGCTAATTGGTCACCTGGCCCTCCTGCCTCTTTCATTTTGCTTGGCTTCCCACCTCCTCCCAACAGACCATGGACTCTCAGCACAGGTTGACTGCAGCCCCTGCCCTAGGCACGAACCAGGATTAATTCAAACCCTTTGCCAGTGATTGGCGTAGAAGCAAGATGTGAAGGGAAGTCTACTGGGGGAATCATGGATAAGGTTTCTTTGCTCTTATAAAGAGAGACATAAGAGACAAGACAGCCCCATTCCTCTCTTGGACAGTATTTGTGTTTGGATGTGATGGCTGGAGCTCTGGCAGCCATTCTGTGACCAACCATGAGAGACCAGGCTAAGGCTGGTATTGGGTAGGAAAGGTAACAACCAAAGACCCTGATGATGTTTTGAAGAACTGAACTAACACCCTGGAGCCACCCTGAGCCAGATGCTTCCTTATGTGTGAAAATGACTTTTGTATCGTTTAGTCAATTGAGTTGGGAGCTTCTGTTACTTGCAGCCCAAAGCAGCCTTACTTGCTGTGTTAGACTGAATTGCCATCCATTCTTCAGCACTCTCTGACTGTAGCTTCTTCACACACGGAGTGAACTTCCCCTCTTTCACCTTCGGGTGTGGCCTCACAACCTGCTTTGGTCGGCAGCAAACGGGTAGCAATGATTGTGCCTGAGCAACCTGCCTCTGAGTGTCACCAGCCAGAGTCAGCCTACATCAGCTAACCCCAACCAAACCGCAGATGCCTGAGCAATCGCACAGGGTTGTTTGTAAGCCCGAGTTTGGGGTTCATCTGTTACGCGGCTGTATCCTGCCCCGAGATCATGGGGCCTGTGTCCCCCCACACCGAGATGCTCCAGAAGGAGCATCCTCCTTCTGGGGGAGCAGCCTCCCCCACTCAGTTCCTCACCTTTGAAAGGCGCCGAAGGATCCCAGAGACAGGAAGTGGGAAGGCGGGTGCCGGGGTCTGGGGAGGGGGCGGGGAGGGGGGGTTTCATGGGGACAGAGCTGCAGTTTGGGGAGATGAAGAAGTTCTGGAGACGCAGGGTGGCGGGCCTGTGCAGGGCTGTGACCGTCCTTAATCCTGCTGAACTGTGTACTTAAATACAGCTAAAATGGTAAACGGTATGTGACGTGTATGTTACCAAAAAAATTTTTTTCTTTCTTTTTTTTTTTATTTCGGCATATTATGGGGGTACAGATTTTAAGGTTTCAATAAATGCCCTTTCCCCCGGCCCCGCACAAGTCTCAGTTTCCAGCATGACCATCCACCAGATGGTGCACATCTCACTCATTCTGTATGTATAT
>VSMD01015250.1:0-107344 GCA_008750895.1 Mirza zaza | reverse complement strand
TGAGAACCTGACCTAGTCTGAGGGAGCTGGGAAGATTAACTTGAAGAGGAGTGAAATCTTACAGTGGGTAGAGATTTAGTCCAGGAAAGGGTGGGGGCACTGTAACAAGGAGCAGCGTGTGGCCAGTAGCAGAGAGGACACAGGCCTGGAGACCCTGAGAGAACTCCGCAGGGCCAGGGCACGGGGGAGGGAGGGGAGCGTGACGGGGGTGAGGCTGGCAGTGGCAGAGGCGTCCAGAGTCAGGCGTCCGGCACGTAAGAGAAGTGCCCACAAATGGTAGGAAGGCTCTGAAGGTTTTTTAAAGCAGGGGAGTGGTATACTCCTTTGACTGTATGTTCTTGTTCTGTGTTTCTAAAAGAAAAAGCTGTGATGGAGGAGAAAATACTTTGGTTAACTAAAAAAGATTTAGTAATTCCTTAGGCTTTCAACTCCCCAGTTGAGCATATTATATATGTCTTTCAAAAATGATTAGAACAGATGGTGTCACTGATGAAGATTGGAAAATGTCCTCAGCACATGGACCCCTTACATAAGCGAATTATTATTTAATAGAGAAATACTGCTTCAGAACAGAGATGCATTTGTTGGTCTCTTCCTGGAGGTTGTACTTTTGGCTCCAATACTTCTTGTCAGCTCTGAATGTAGGATTAAAATTGTTCTGGTCAGAAAGTAGACCTTGATCAAGTAGGGAATTGGAGAAAAGACAGACAGGGTCTTCTCCGCAGGACTTCAAGAATTCTCAGCATGGAAAGGAGTCAAACCCTAACTAAACAACAAACCTACACACTAAAAATTAAGTTTAGAAGATCAAGAATGTTCTAATTCTGATTTCTCAAGTGTGACAGCTTTTCCTGAGACTTAGTATATCTGGGGATAACCTTTGAAAAACAGTTTAGCTAATATCTTACATGTGTTTTCACAATCACAAAGATACCTTAAATCTCATAAACCTTATTTATCAAGAAAGTGTTCGGGCCTTAAAGTGAAAGTTAAGTCATTGTTGAGGTTTTGGGTTTTTTTTTATTAATTTTTTTACAGAGTCACATTTCCATGGTTATTTTAGTATAAAATATGCTTTGACATTTGGGCAAGTTTTTCTGTTAGGAAATGTATAAGAATTGACAGAATGGGTTATACTAGCTTTGCTTAATATGGAATGTTCTGTGATACTGGTACCCTTAAGACTTCAAAGGAGTGAAGAGATTTTAAAAAGTTATTCCTTTTAGCCAGAGCCAAATGTCTCTAATCTTTTAAGATTTATTTATTCATGAAGTCAGGCCAAATGGCCAACAGATAATGATAGGAAGATCGTTTCCCCAAAAATACTTGGAACCAGAGTTGTTCGAAGTCTTCATGATCCGTAGTTAGGTTTCATTTTAGGGATGGGGAGTGAAGTTTTGTTTAGGATTATACTTTAGAGCAGGAGGTAATCTTGCTCTACTATGTGAAAAGTTTTTAATACACACTTTTGTTCTTTTTGATTTCAGTTCTTATACGTTTCGTGATCATGCTGGCTTTAAATATATGGGTGACAGCTACAGTACTTCGCTACCGGAAGACCGTTATAAAGGCTGAATGATGGATTTATTGTTCCTGCTCACAAAGTGGATTTTTGAATCACTGAACCAAAGGAAAAAAGAAGCTCCTTGCTAAATCAAGGTCTTTTATAAATTGAGTCAATCATTTCAGAATCTTTGAAGCCCAAAGTCTTTTTTAGACTTGAAGGAGCCACTTAAACACTTGTTTAAGTGCCAGTTTTCTGCATGTATTTTTCAACTTTCAGAATCTTTTAAGAAACAAATCCTTGATGAGATAAAAAAGAAAAGGAAAAAGAAAAAAACAAATCCTCTCCATGAATGGCAGTGAGTGGAGTGGGATTTTGCTGAATGTCAGAAGAGGAACTGTATAGATTAGTAGGGTTCACTTTCTGGGACTAAAGTTTAATTGTAACATAGATATAACAGGACAGCCTTGTATGTCATAATACGGTCCAACACCTGCTTATGCTCTAGCAAGGACATTAAGGGAAGCACAAAATATAATCGGCTTGAGTCTGTATACCAAAATCATCCTTAAACTTAACATTGTGCCTTAAGCAGTTCCTAACAAAAGGTATTTACTGTTAGCTGTAATCTCTACTTATGAAGAGGAAATCCTAACAAATTTTTTGATTCAAGCACAATGCTGCCTCTTAAAAATGGCCACATCTATGCAGTTACCATTATTGGAATTTGGTATAAAATACCAGGTTTTGTCTATTGAAAATATATAAAGAGTACTGCTAAGTTCTGCCCAATTCTTAAAGATTTTATTTTTATTATAGTGTCTTATCCTTAACATGTCAGGATTATGCGTATACTGTATTTTCCTCCATAAATATAAACTGAACATTTAAAAATCCACTTTCTATCAAGGCACAGTGGCTCATGTCTGTATTCCCAGCACTCAGGGAGGTCAACGTGGAAGATCACTTTTTAAATTTTTTAATTTCAGACTTTTATTTGTATATGTTTTAAAAAGTACAAAATGTTGTAATGATACCACAATACAAGAGACACAGCACGCTTTCTCATCTGCTTGAAGGAAGGTCTTCAGTTGGGTTGAACACAGCATGAGTGGACTCACGGGTCACGTGGCCTGTTGTCCAGAGATGCTGTTAATTGTTGGTCCTCTGTAGTGTTCTTTACTAATGAGTGCCCAGTGTGTCCATTACTATTTGAATAGCTTGTAGCGAATCTGTCATTTCTCCCTTGCAGTCTCTTCTTAAAACCCCATCTAGCTTAAGTTTTGAAACTCTTCTGGTCCTTACAGCTGAGCAAGAGAGACCCCATCTCTACTAAAAACAGAAAATTAGCTGGGTGTTGTGGCTCGTGCCTGCTGTCCCAGCTACTCTGGAGGCTGAGGCTAGAGGATCACTTGAGCCCAGGAGTTTGAGGTTGCTGTGAGCTATGATGATGCCACTGCACTCTACCCAGGGCCAGAGTGAAGCTGTCTCAAAACAAACTAGAAAAAAAAAAAAAAAGAAAATTGAACCCCCTTTTTATCTTCTCCCTTTCATATAAAATTTAAATATATATATAAAATAATTCACTTTCCCATTCTAACTGAAGACATTCTGCTATATGCAATAAGTGATGTTTATTAGAGAATGGTTAGTTTCCTATGTAAAATAAACTTTCATATTTTGAACTCTGCTAAGTCTTAAAGCTGTCATTTGTTTTAATCTAACTTTGTTATGTAAGGTGCAGTTTTTAAATTAACTAGTTAATCCTTTTAGAACTGCTTGGGATAAGCAGGAAGAGAAACTTGATTATCTAAAAATAAAGCATTCATTCTATAGTTTGGATCACAGATGCCATTTTTAAAAGATATAAGTTAATCTTTTCTCACTTGCAGTTATAATCTGACCATCAGTATAAATACAAATTATTTTCATTCCAACAAATACTTTATTTAGATATAGTTTATTAATACTTTGTCACTGCTTAAAGCAGCTTCTTTAAGAACATACTTATATGAAAAGGTCTGTTTTTCCTCCTTTGGGAGAAAATAAACATTTGAGCTATTCCAGATATTTCACACACATTTTCATATTTAATCCCACACTGATCCTATAAAGTAGACACAATCTCCGTTTTACAGATGAAAACACTCAGGCTCAGCATGAATAACCTGCCCAAGATCATATAGCAAATAAGTGTCCTAGAAAAGAACACAGTGATTATCAGAGAGATACTTTCTACAAAACCACCAATCAGCACACTATTTCCTGGCAAAAGAGACACCCTGCCTCTGTCCCTATCCTCACCAGCTCAAATGAGATTGTTAGGTTTGTGTCACCATTAAAATACCCAAATCAGAGACAGATTCCTGGCTGAAATTCTATTTTGTATTTCTCCAAGAACTAAATGACAGGGCAGAAGAATCTCACAACTCTATAGCTTTATCTGTAAGACTTGTTTGCTACCCCCATCCCATCTTTTATACCCATCTTATGAGAAAGGTAATATCTAGGGTAAATTCTAAAAGGCTGCAGTATTCCAGGACTATTTCATAGGAAAAGTGTGAAAATGCTCATGTCTTCATTTCATTTATTTTTTTTATAAAAAGCAGGCATAAAATACATTACTACAAAGATGCAACAAATTAAAAAAGGATACGATTTTTGTTCAGAGGGGATGGCTGATCAAATATTTATGATCATCTAAACCATGCAGTTCATAACTTATTACAGTTCCAAACAAAACTCATGGGGAAGAGAGATGGGGAGAGGTCCCCAAGCATCATATTCAGCACTGTCACACAGTGCTTACCTTCAAAGTGCTTTACAATTCAACTATGGTGTCTTCACAACATAGGGAAGCTGAAGCCTTATTCCAGGGGAGGAGAGTGAGTCAGTAGCAGTGTCAACACAGACTGAGAAACTCCGAAGTGACTTGCTCAGATAAGATTTAAACATGTTATTTAAAGCATGTTCCAATAAGGTTCACATCATGTCTGAGTTTCTCTATTTTAACATCAGAATCCTATAAGAACAGATCAACAGCAGCATAACTTCTTAAAGTGTGGCTTGGCAATCTGGAGTACTTCTTGTTCAGGACCTACAGATAAGCTGACGGCAAAGTAGATCCTTGAGAGCCAGATGTGTGCAACTGCAGCACAGGTTAGTTTTAAAGGCATTAAATTTTATATTTATTGGTATACTTATGCGTTAGTTAGCAAGAGCATTTTAAACTTTCAAATAGATTTTTTTAGAAGAAAAATCTTGCTTCTAGATAGCATTTTTTATTTATTTATTTATTTTTTTGAGACAGAGTCTCACTTTATTGCCCAGGCTAGAGTGAGTGCCGTGGCATCAGCCTAGCTCACAGCAACCTCAAACTCCTGGGCTCAAGCAATCCTGCTGCCTCAGCCTCCCGAGTAGCTGGGACTACAGGCATGTGCCACCATGCCCGGCTCATTTTTTTTTTTTTCTATATATATTAGTTGGCCAATGAATTTCTTTCTATTTATAGTAGAGATGGGGTCTCGCTCTTGCTCAGGCTGGTCTCGAACTCCTGAGCTCAAATGATCCGCCCACCTCGGCCTCCCAGAGAGCTAGGATTACAGACTTGAGCCACCGCGCCTGGCCTAGATAGCATTTTTTAAAATTAATACTTTAAAAATTTCACTGTACATTAATTTCCACAGTAATACTGGCACTAGTTTTCCTTCCACTTCTATCTATCTCCACAAAAGAAAAGTAAAAAAATCGAACTAAGAAAATTCTAATACTCACTATTTCTTAGTTCCCAATAGGAGGTATTTATGGCTCTAGGAGAAATCAGGTGTGAAGAAATAAGCAACTTATAGTCTCATAAATACCTTGGAAGCTTTGGGGCCTCAAGAAAAAGAGAAACTGGCACAAAATCAGGTTGTATCGTATTTAATAAGTGGTGGGATGAGAACATGTGGACAGGTGCATGCACTCACGTGTGTACAGAAAAGGGGCAATGCGATAAAAAGCAAATTCTTACCCAAGGTCAGAATTTTTTATTAAGTGCATTTCTATTAGTTGGACAAACAAACTAATTAATCCTTATGTCAAATCATATAATGTGAAGAATCTCCATGGGAGAGATTGTTTTTTACCCCTCAATATCTTTTTCCCCCAAAATACTTCACATTAATTTTCCTGGTACAGTTGCACCACACGGTGATTCGCCATGTTCTCTAATATATACAGCATTCAACATTTAAACTTCTGCCTTTTTCACTCAAATATTGCAGTTACTCATGTGTAAACTTGAAATTGTTTTGCCTTAATAAAGTTTATTAAAAATATATATGTATACATATACTCTCCAGAATAGGATAGAACCTCCCATAGTGTAACAAAATCTTTATATAAAATATTAATTCAGTCTCTTAACAGCTCTAATGAATGGAAATATTTATTCTATTTAAGTTTTATATATTTTTCATTTTTAAATCTTTCTTAAAAAAAAAAAGCTGTCACCCAAAACCAGAACTGCAGAACATACCTGCAAGAGAAATGGCATGCACATCTAGTTTTAGCACAGACAGCGCATAAAAGAATGCAGACTGGATAATGTAAGAATAATAAAATTCAGTTTCAGAACGTCAGTAGGCCAATGACTGCTCTTAAGTTTCCACAATGGTATCCATAATGGGGATCTAACTCTTTAAACATTTCTATACTGACACCAGAGGGAATCATGAAAATTATGTCTACTTCCTTCATTGAAATATTAGATGATGTATTTCAGTATCATACCAAACTCTGTATGTATATGAAGAGAGACTGATAAAAGACTACATAATGTTTTTGTTTTTAAAACCTGATGCTTACCATTGCTGCATACTGTTGTGGTATAAAACATATCTGTGATCACGAGAATTATAATAGGAATGGTCCTGCCTAAACTCTAATTTTAACAGCATTTGAAAAAGGAAAATCAAATTAAGTGCCTTTGAGGCCACTTCTTCCCAGTTATCAGTTTTTTCTTAACCCAATACTGAAATATTGCCATATACAGTTGTGTTTGAAGATCACATTCAAATATTTAAAATATATCTACAGTATGTCTTAGTTTCTTTATATTTGCAATAATTTTTGAATCTTCAGTGTGAATGTAAAGATAATCACAAATGTCTTTGCCAGAAATAAAAGCACATCTAGGGTAGCCAACAAATTCAAAGCAAAGCAAACATTTTGTAGTCACAAACTAACATTGAGGTCTGTAAAAAGGGTTGGATGAATAATAGATACACATCTAAGATATATTAGTTCTAATACTATCCATTATTGTTCCTATAACCAATACTTAAAAAAAATTTGTTATACAATCAAAATAGGCTGACATTGATATAACTATTATGTGTAAAAATAGTGCACTATTTTTCTTCCACAGAGCAAGTTTGCATCCTAAGAGCTGGTAAACACTTTTTTTTTAATACAGAAAAGGCCTGAGACTTTGAAAAAAAAATTAAGGCATTCAAAATGGGTAAAGTTGCCTATCCTGAAGCATTAGGAAACTGATAAAAATAACTTCAAACTTCTTGTTACAGTAACTGTTTAAACATGAACATGCAGCTTCCATCAGGTACACACGAATGAGTGATAGAAACTCCAACATTATGGCTTTATACAAGTGCATAGTTGCAACTGCAGTAAGTAATGATATCTGATTAATGTATATAAAAAATAAAGTAGGAAGTTTAAAAAACCCTCTTGCAGTATTACAGTATTATATATATATATGTTTTTTTAAATATATATACATATATATATATACACACACACACACAGTATAATGGTCACTTCTGAAAGATGCAGTCAGTATCACTGTAGTGAAATCCATTTCCAGATTCTTCTGGTGAATGTGCTGGTGTAATCTCACTATTGAAGCTGAGAAGATGATTTCTTCAAACTTTAAGTCTTCTCAATCCTTTTGTGCAATGTAGTGCGAGTGACTGCCAAGAGAGCTTTATGAAACAAGTTTGGAAGAGTTGCACATGATATCCTTAGTCTATTAACCAATCACAGTTGGTTCAATCAATTTGTTGCCTCAAAGGAGCCCAGGAAATCTCTCCATAATCTGTCATTTATATTACAGGAGGAAAAGGAGCATGTATGTATACGTGTATTTATCAGTCTCTCTGGAAAATATAGCTTTTTAAGAAATTTTGGGCCATCATAATTTCAGTCTTGTTTTAACTGGAAGAATACGATCACCTTGAATAAACGACTGGTTTCATAGAAGGCAGTTAGCTGGAAAGAAAGGAAAACTGAAGTTAGCTGATACAGTTTAAATTGTATAATAGCTGAAATAATTTAAGAGATTGTTAAATTCCTTGAAAAGGCATTCCATTCACATTATTAAACTATACTGTCTTCCTGCTACTCTATTTTTAATACCTACATCATGCATAAGCATACTTATTATATTACTTTTCTTATTTTTAGGTACATGGCAATTATATTCTTTCTCAATAGATGGACTTTGAAAGTTCCATATTGGCTACAAACATTACATACAAGTTTTAATATGGTTAATTAGCTATTAGACTTATTTAACAATATGCCACAGAATGACTCTGAATATAAGTTTGATTTGGTGTTTAACTGCTAGCTGCCTAAGTAGCTGAAAGAGCAGTGGACTTAAGGACCAGGTTCTAGTTGGCCGTTTGACCCTCAGCCACATTTTTCTTATCTATAAAATAGGAACATATATGTTATAATAAATCTATGCAAAGATACTCTGCTAACCAGGTTATAAATAGATCCCAAGAGTATATGCTTTATGTTTTGCAACATGCTTATTTAGGTTAAGACACACATTACTTCTTTTTAAACCATTCTATGTAAAAGATTTAAGTCATGAGGCTCGACTTTCATTCACATCTCCCTTAGGCACTATTAACCAAACTATTTCACATTTTCTAAAAGCGCAAGAGTTTTCACAGCAATACTATTAACATTCTTCAGCAAGAGTAACATTAAATTCTCACAAAGCAAACATTTCACAGCATCACACACACAAAAGCCAAATCAGAAGTAACTATTTCACAGCACTTATTAGACTTATAAAGTTTTTATAGTTTCAATTCTTGCAAGTTGGAAAGAACGAGGAAGGAAGGAGAGAGAGATGGAGAAAAAAGAATCCCATGCTATGTTCACAAACTAGTACAGTTGTAGAAACTTAAAAACGTTGTAAATTTTACTTTCCCTCTGAATATGGAATGAACACAGAATTAACTCCTTTTGTGGTTTTTACATGTTTCATTCCTAAAATAAAAAATTTTAATTCCAACTGTACTGGAAATTTATAGCCAATAAAGAATCTGAACATAGCATTTCACATTTATACTTAACATGGAAATTTCAGTTAGAAACTTGTCTGAAAACTACTTAACTATGTACTATTATCAACTTTATAAATTTTCAAAACGAGTCAAAAATAATGAAATCCCAAGTGCAAACCACATGCACTATGTAGAAATACTAAAATAACTCATTTTTCTTTTTTTGACTTACTCCATTTATTTTTTCAGAAATCAAAAACATTGTCATCATCACCACTACCATCAACATCATCAAATGACCAATCCCAGTCTTAAAATGCCAAATCAAGCAATCTGCAATAGGAGGTTTGCAAATTTATACTCTAACATTCTTTAGAAATTGCAGATTAATGCTATGACCTAGAAATCATACTTTGAATATGCTGTAAACATTTTAACTTTTCATGGTTAACAGTATGATTAAAACTAAGATGGAAGCACACAGGGAAAGCTTTCCCTTTATATGGAATTACATACAATCTGTTGGCCAGGTAGGTACCCTTTCCAGAAAACCAGAGAGCTGAAGACAGAGATAATATTTGGGATAAGAAGACACAAGGTGCTTCCCCCTCATCACTCCTATACCCCAGATAAAGACGTGATCATCCTGATTGATGCCTAGTTTTGCTTGACAACTATGAAAGCCCAGCATTTAATATTCCTTTCACAAAAGTGGTTAGATTACCAGCTCACATTTTTCCACCATGACACCATAAGCCATGATATAAAAAGGGAATAAAATAGTAAACACAGCTTCTTGAATTCCAGGAGGACCTGCTCAGAGGGTCACCAACAGCTATGCTGTACATATGAAAAACTATGGACAAGCTGCCAGATGTATATATAAGTAGCATCAGCAACTTATCTCAGGTAAATAAACTGGACTTAGTGCTGGGTGATATGTGGTCTTTTCTTTCCAATCCAATAACCTGAACTGTAACATTGCAATCATCTTTGTTTTTAAAACTAGGAGTAACCTTTCATCATTTATAACTGTGGTTGGTTGTTCACGAATCAACTTGTGCCAAGATACTCACCTGGTCCCCAAAGTCTCAGTTCTTAAACTTTAGTGCATGTGATTTACTGAGTGCTCTCTATCATGCATATTACCAGGCCTCATCCCGAGAGATTTTGATATGACTGGACGGAAGATGGGGCCCAAAGATTTTCATTTTTAAATAAAAAACCTGAGGTGATTTCTGATGCAGCTGGTTAACGCTGAGAAACACTGACAAGAGTAGGTTGATGGATAATTACCATAATTTAAAAGTAAAGAAACTACTCAGATTACTTTTTTCAAATGTGCTGAACACAGAACAATAGTTGAGAAAACACACAAGCTTAGATATCATTACTTATTCACTTAATACATATCACAGCCTAGTGTACATTCATTTTTCTATGCTTAAATATAAAGGAACTTTCAGCTATGGTTTCAGCTCTCCTGCCTGGGAGGCTGAGACCCACAGGCCTTCCAAGGTATCCAAGCCCCAGCTTGGCTACTTGATGAGAAACCTGCAGTGCACATCCTTCCAAAACCTTTGAAGTGTGTGCTGGTGTCATGATCTCGAATTTACAATTCCAACTGCCAGATATTAGAGCAGTGCACACAGACTTCCCTCAAACCTTCTCCCCCATCCCCTTCCAACCAGTCACCGAATTCTAGTTATTTAGACTTAAAAGAAACCTCTCTGAATCCAGGTTTCTTCTCTCCTTTTTCACGTCAGTACTCAGTTTAGGATCTCCTTAAGTCTGAACATGCCAATCCCTAACTGAAAGACTTTTACTTGTAGACCAAAATCAAAACTCCTTAGCCTAGTATACACGGTCCTTTTCAGTCAGGTTCAAAGTTTTCTCTCCAGTGTTATGCCACCTACTCCCACTCCCACAGCCACCTGGCCTCAAGTAGCTCCAAGTGGCTGGGGAGAGAGACAAACAAGCGAATGTCTGAGGCACAAGTGATGGTGTCAGAGAGGAAGCCGCAGGTGGCCGTGAGAGTCCAGAGGAGCGAGACCTGGAAGACTCCTCCGAGGTGTCGAGGGGGCGGGTGGCCCGGGAGGAAGGCCCTGTGGTCACCCTGCACAGCCCAGAGCGACAGGGGCTCCATGTGTCCGGGCACGGGAGGGACGCAGGTGCCCAGAGTGAAGTGGCTGGCAGTACCGGCAGAGGAGCTGGTGGCACGAGCCCTGGGGCCTTGGGGACAGAGGGCCCTGAGCGGGAAGTGAGGTGCAGGGGCTGGTGCCTGGAGGGTGCGTGGAGGATGTAGGGCTCGGACAGTGACAAGGAGACGCAGCAACACTCTCGCCTCCCAGAAGATGCGCCACCAAACTAGGACCATCCGAGGATGGCCAAAAGCACAGCCCCTCACGGTGGAGCCGCATGGGAAACAGTCCCCGGGGAGGGCCCGAAAGGACCCTGTGGCTTTATGGAGCAGCTCTGGTGCCTCCATCACTCCATCCCTGCCGCGCACCTGCGCCCTGCAGCTCTCCTCCGTGGCGCGCCTAGGCAGGTGTCCTGTGGAACACGGCCACGGTCCCGTCACTCTGCCTTCCTCTGGCGATCCACGTCAGAGCCCTCGACAGCTGTCTGCGTTCCCGACTAGAATGTTCCAAGAAATATGTTTGTGTGAGGGAATGACAGCGTCTGCAGTGACAGAATCCTCTGTACATTTGCGACAATTTCCTGGGCTCCTTGGAAGGCTCGGTCCTAACTCACCGCGCACAGCCAGGCCCCAGCTGTGACCGTGGTGCTTCTGTCCCCGAGATTCTGCCGTCACAGAATCACCTGCACCGTCTGGAAACACCGCGGGTGCCTGCCCCAGCCCCCAGGCCGTGGGGAAAATCAGCGACCTGCCCGCCTGGCTCCAGGGCCAGACCCTGCCGCCCACCCGGGCCCCCTTCCCGCAGCCCCCATTTCCCACAGCCTTGCAGCTGGACCGTGACATCTCAAGGTTAGAAGGTCCCTGAGATGCCAGTTAGTGCAGCCCTTCTCCTCTCTGTGCAGACAAAAACACTACTCCAGAAGGGACAGGTACTTTGCATATAGCAAGGAATAAAAACAAACTATTTTAAGATTGATGACATTATATGAATGCAAAATGAACAAACATGAAATTCCACGGGTCACAAAGCTAGTCGGAGGCAGCTCTCCCCCGTCCTGCTCCGGCCACACCACAACTGTCACTGTCGGTGGCTGTGGGTTTGTGCAAGTGCCCAGCACATGTCCAGGGAAAGGAAGGAGTCAACTAACCATTAGTCCCTCCCTTCCCTTTCCTGCTCTGGGGGTGTGGCCTGATTCTACCCATTCCACATGGGGGGCTCATTCTTTAATCAGATTGGCCCTCCACCACCTAGATGATGTGACTGGCCACCTGGTGTTACTCCAGCTTCAATCTATAAATTCTATTACCAGACTTCTCACCTCGCAGGAATTGCAATCTCCAGATAGGAGAGAGAGGGTAGAAAGCTTTCTGGTCAGGTTAACTGATTTCACACTTTCGCAACTAGACAATTGGTAACCCAGGAAAGTGACAAACATGAGGCCTCCTCACCAGTCACATGCAGGAACACGTGAGCGGATGGGAAAGAGGCCTGTGGTCTGAAGACGGAAAATGCCTGCCTGGTTTTCAAGAATGCAGAAAAGCTGAATTCTAGAAACAAACTAGCAAGACTGGCCACTTTTAAGCAAAAATCCCAGTATAGAGCAAATTTCTAAATGATTAGTGGGGGAAAAGAGCTCATAGCTGGGGGTCAGCGGATGGTCACTGAGGACTGACCTCCTTCCTGTTGACAGGTCATTGGGCTGGCAGCCCAGGGGAAGCATGGTTGGCAGGGTCCCGGGGGAGAGGGCAGTGGGCAGTTTCTACTCAGTGGGCATGAAGTTTCAGTTGTGCAAGATGAGTAAGTTCTAGAGATCTACTAGACTGTCGTTTTAAAACGTAAACTAGATCATGTCATGCTTTTGCTTAAAACTGTTGGGACCTCCTTATGTTTGGAAAAAAGTCCTCCAAATTTTTATGCGTGCTCAGGTGGCTCTTGCACTGGACCCTCATCCTGGGGCCCTCCCCACGGCTGGCCAGCTGTGCCTCAGCCATAGGGACGTTCTGCATTTTGTTTTGTAAGTGCACCGAACCCCTTTCTTGGCCTCTTTTCATATTTCAGGTCTCAGCCTAATGTCACCTCCAAGAGGCTTTCTGAGAGAGGACCCACTACCCCCAAGTTGGTCTCTTCATAACACCAGGCACAGTTTGTACTTAGTTATTTCTCTGCTGCTTTTTGCTGCCCTGTCCTGAGAATGGAGATCTGTGGAGACATTGCCTGTGCTTCCCCTGTTGCAGCCTTGCAGAGTGGCTCATGGGTATTTTTTTGAAGTTTCTAATTATTATGGATACATACTAGTTGCATATATATATATATATGGGGTGTAGGTGCTCTTTTGATAAAAGTATGCAATGATTGAATCGGGGTACCTGCAGTGTCCGTTGTGGGTACTGAGTGAATGAGTTCGTGAAGGAGCATCCTGTCTGGAGGACAGCCAGCCAGCATCTGTCACCCAGGCTGGACAACAGCTTCCTGCGGTGACCTCCCTTGGCTGTTTGAGTTTCAGGCGTAGGGACAGCTCTAAACTGAGAGGGGCAGTTAGAGTGAGTGAAGTGGGCTGGCCTGGCCCTGGCTGTCTGGCCCGGCCTCTCTCACCTCCCACATCCCAGGCTCAGGTCCCACCTGGGCGGGCCCATCCCCTTCCCCTACATGCTCTCTGTCCCTTGTCTTGGATCATTTGCCCACCACCTCCCTTACTCCAGAAACTTCCTAGACCTGCAGACAGGCTGAGGGAGCAGGGAGGAGGGGCAGGGACCCAGCAGGTCTGGCCCAGAAAGGGAGTCAGTCCCAGGAGGGCAGGGCAGGGACTCACCATCGCCGCAGGTGTGTCTGTCTATCTGTCTGTCTGTGGCAGAGAGAGAGAGAAAGGGAGAGCAAGAGAGCACTCGCCAGCCCCTGAGCTTCACCTCTTCTGGGACACCTCCTCCCCCCCACCCCTAGGGAGCCTGGGCAGGGGTCCTCCTCACTGTCCCCTGAGCCCCTGAGCTCAGAGTGGCCAATGGGGACTTGGGCCCTGTAGGCTGGGGAGGGCGTTTGTGGCCAGCTGTGTTTTAAACTCTCGCGCGTGTTGACTGTTGTCCTGGGAACAGCTTCTAAGTGTGGCAGGAAGGGGCGGGGCCGTGTGTGTGTATGTGTGTGTGTGTGACCAAACCCTGGGGGTGGGGTGCAGAGGGTTCCTGATGGGGTGCCATGCCCAGCTTCGCAGTGCCCCCCACCCCAGGCAGGAGGCCTCAACACAGTGTGGGAGAGGGGAAGGGCCGCAAAGTCCAGACTCCAGGGCATCCCAAGCAGGCCCCGTCACTTGACCTGGGGCAGTCCCTGCCCCATCTGGCAGACGAAGGGTAGACATAGCCCTGTCCTGCCCCCTTGCAAGGTGCAAGTGACATGGGGGACAGAGGTGCTCTGTGAATTGTAGGTCAGATATTAGTGTAGTCCTTCCTGCTTTTCTTCTAGAATGGTGGCAGGGGTTATAAGTATGTGTCAGGTGAGGGAAAGTTAGTGAACATGTGTTATTAGTACCTGGTGTATCTGTAAGCCCCGAGAGTTTACAGAGCATGCCTCTCCTGGTCTGGCTCAGCCAACCACGCACATGCACACTCTCATCACTCTGCCCCGGGCGCTCTCTGCTTCCGGTTCTCGGGGCTTCCTGCTAGTCCCCGTGCATGTTGCCAGATTCATGACTCTTTCCACAAAGCTCTCCTGTGGGCCGATTCAGCTGGGCACGATGCTCCCTATCTTTGTATGGCTGGGAAAGGGGACGCGTGAACAACTGAGTACAGACAAAACCATGCTAAATAGACACCCAGAGGCACAGGCACCTGTTCAGCCATGGAACTGCTGAGCTTGCACTGTGGCACCTGTGTGCCTCACCTGGCTCTGCAGCAAGAAGTTGGGACTTCACTGGTGACAAGGATTTGCCTGGTGGGATACTGCAAAAGCTTGGGTGCAAGAGAGAGCCTGGTATTTGGGGAGAAGTGGGAGGGAGGAGGCGAGGACTAGGGCACAAGGGCACATGGGGACAGTCCCCGGGGTTGTTTCGGACCTTGTCCTGCACACAGTGGAGAGGCACTGATGGGCTGCAAGCCCCAAGGGAGCCACAGGGTACAGAAGAATCAGAAAGGGACAGGGGCTTGGGCAGGGCACAGGCGTGGAGGAGACCAGGCTGAGGG
Organism: Mirza zaza; assembly: GCA_008750895.1. Taxonomy (NCBI): domain Eukaryota; kingdom Metazoa; phylum Chordata; class Mammalia; order Primates; family Cheirogaleidae; genus Mirza; species Mirza zaza. The sequence goes on along the minus strand of VSMD01015250.1, from coordinate 92,229 downwards.
CCAGGCCAGAGAGAGCAGCCAGCTTCATCTCTCGGCACCTGCCAGAAGGGAAGAGGCTGAGTGGTGCGATCTTCTGGGACAACACTGGTCTAAGATCAGAGCTGCAGGCCTGGGACTCTGTCTCCCCACTGCTCCTCCTCCCGCAGTGGGGATGAGACAGGCTGGCACCCAGTGACTCCTGCATTTTCCTGGCAGAGGTGCGCAGATGGGAGAGCAGCTGGGATGGCCGCAGTGTGCTGGGGCCCCAGGGCAGGCTTTTCTGAGTGGCACTCTCTCAGAGGTGTCTGTGTCCCCAGCAGGCGAGCACAGGTCCCAGCATGCCCAAGGAGTGGCAGTTCTACCTTCCTTGAACACCCAGAAGGGGTCCCCTGAGTGTGTGTAGACAGGGCAGTGCCTGCTACCCTGGAAGAGGCAGTGTCCTTAAGGTCCTTGCTGTGTGTCCTGGGAGGCCTTGCCAGGCCCAGCGCAGGCCTTGGTGCTGAGCAGATAGGAGCAGCCATGTGGTTGGCTCAGACACCTCTGTCCAGGTCCCCTGGCCGCAGGCTCCGGAGACAGAGAGCAGGGCAAGTGACTAGCAAGGGCATCTTCGATGGGCCCTCCTGACCGGCCAAATTCCTGATGTCTGTAGATGCTGAATATTTCCACGGAGGTTGTCGTTTATAAATTACACTTTAATTTAAAAACCATTTTAGAGTGATGGCTGACAAAGGGATGGATTGATTTTTGACAAAGCAAACATAATAAGATGTTAATATAGAAATTAGGTGATGGGTGTATGGGTGTTTGCTTTACCGTTCATTCAACTTGTCTGTGTGTTTGAAAATTTCCAAAATAAAATGTTGGATGAAAAGAGATTTCACCTGCCAGTCCAGGCCAGTCACCTGCCAGTCTCTTTTCCCATGTCACTGCTCCTGGAAAAGCACCCAAATTCACTTTGGGCGAGCTTCACCGTGCCTTAGCCTGGGAGGACCAACACCCAGGACCCCCTTCACCCTCAGTTCTAAGGGGGCACCTGGGGATCAGGACACCTTGTTCCAGGCCCCGCTCTGCCAGTGACTTGCTGTGTGCCCTTGAGCGAGTCATTGTCCCCCTCACCCCGCATTTTGTGATCTAAGTTTATGTAAGTCTTTCCAGGAGAGGACAAGAATCCCTGGATTTGGGAGGATGCTGGAGTTGTCTTTTAATAGTTTTTTTTCAACCCCAAGAAGGCACGGCGAGTTTAGGACCTTCTGGTAGGTGTGGCAGACCTTTCCAAGCCCGGCACAGGTGTGCAGCGACAGGCCCGGCCTCACTAGGCCAAGAAGAAGCACAGAGTGGAGCGAGGCCCCGCCCCGCGCCGCAGGTGTGGGCGGGGCCAGCTCTGGTACTCCCGCCCACTTCCTGTAGACCCCGCCCCTTCCCTAGTTGGCGGGCGGAGGGAGGGTTCCCGCTGCAGCGCGTAGGGCCCAGGAGCTAGAGCTTTGGAGATGGGGTGCGGTCCGTGGGAGGAGAGGGCAGGGGAAATATTTGTGTATTTGAACCACTCTTTTCACCCCTAGACCTCCACTTCCTCCGAAAACAATTTTGGCTAAATGCCATCTCCCCTGTCTCCCATGCACACACCTTGACGGCATCATACCAGGTGGTGACAGTCAAAGGATTCGGGGCCACGGTTCATTCCTGGGCAACTGCTCCTAGCAAGTCCCCAGAAAGCTTCCTAGTTCACTAGAACAGCAACATTAAAGAAAAAACCAATTTATCTATGGGAAACCTACCCCCACCTTCCTCCTGAAGCCTGGCCACAAACATTTCATTTTTACATAATAGTCACTTTGACCTTCCTGTCTGTTGTATAGTTGCTGTCAATGAACCTACCATATTGTCTCAGCTTAAACTTTTTTAACCCTTTGCACTCGGATGTTGAGTGTGACTCAACACGGTTAGCAAAAATTATAGAGATTAAAATTACTCTTTGAATGTATCAATCATTTGAAATATAAAAAAATCCAAATAAATAAGTTTGCATGAAAAGAAACTCTAGTTTTATTCTACTGCCACGCTTTGTAAAATCTGGGGTATTTAAAAAATTAAATCCCAAGTAGAATAAAGGAATCGAGAAAAAAGCAAGCGAGTGCAAAGGGTTAAACATATCAGAAGCATCTTCTCATGTTTCTCTTTATAATCTTTATACATCTCATTTTAATCGGTTTATTAGAGTTGATGTGCCATAATTTACTTAACCGTTTTTCCTATTCTTGGGCATTTATCTTGTTTTATTTTCAGGTTATCATTATCTTTGAATTTTTGAATATCGTTGTCTCTCTTTCCTTCTGTTGAATAGTTGTGACAGGACACAGTCCCGGGACGGGACTATGGAGTCACAGGAAAGGGACATCTGAATGACTTTCCATGTGTAGAGCAGAGCTGCTGAGCCCACGTACGTACGTGTTACCAGCAGCATCTGAGTGTGACAGCTTCCCCGCAGTCTTGCCGCAGTGGAGCTGCGTGGTGTGTCGGTGTCCCCAAGACCCCGCCAGGTTTGATGACTGGCTGGGAGGACCCTTGCAGGACTCAACATACAGTGACACTCAAGGCTGTGATTTATTAATGGCAAAAGGAAACAGAGCAAAACCAAAGGGACCAGGTGTGAGTTTTCCAGAGTCCTCTTCCAGGGGAGTCACACAGGCTGCACTTACTTCCCCCAGCAGCGTGTTGGGACAATGTGACTGGAACGTCATCTACCAAGGTTGCTCACTAGAGACTCAGCACCCGGGATTTTTAGTGGGGGCTGGTCACATAGGCACACTCTGCCTAGTGTCTACCAAGATTCTAGACTCCCAGAAGGAAAACAGAAGTTTGGCATAAATCTTAGTGTTTGCACAAACAGTTTAGACACAGTGAGCCATCCTTATCAGGGAATGGTTGGAATTCTCCCCAAATCCAAGTTCCCAGACACCAGCCAAGGGCCGACCTTGCAAGCAGGCTTTGCTAAGGATAGCATCGCTACGACATGTATTTCTTTCATTTTCTTTTGAAGGCAAATTATTTTGGTATAAAATGATGAGACGGGGCTGGGGCCAGCTGAAAGCTCTTCACCCAAAGGGCAGAAGTTGTGCTATCAGCTGTGACCTTTGCCGGGCCTGCTGGCCAGCTGGGGCCTCTCCACGTGGCTCGGGCTTCCCCCTAGATGGTGGCTGGGTTTCAAGAATGAGTGTCCGAGAAAGAGGGAGCCAGGCTGAAGCTGTATCGCCTTTTCTAACCTAACCACAGAAGCCACCCTGCGCCATTTCCAGTACATTCTGTTTATTAGAGACAGGCACTAGTATTGGCCCATATACAGGAGGAGGAGAATGAAGATCCACCTTGGATGGGAGAAGTGTCAAATAATTTGTGGATGTGCTTTAAAACCACCACACACATATGATATTAGCTTTTCCATTTTTAGGCATTTATTCTGCAAAAAATCTCATACCAAGGTGCAAAGTTATTTGAGGATATTTTCTGCAGTGTTATTACTAAAAAAAAAAAGAAAAAAGAAACCTAAATGGTCATCAGTAGGAGACGGGTTGAATTACTTGTGGTGCCCTTACAACACCTGTTGTCACTGAACCCCACAGCAGCACAGCCTGGGTCTGGTTACATGCTGCACAGAAAGCCAGTTACTGAGACAATGAGCATTGCCAGGGAAGAAAGGGCTTTATTGCAACTGATTGACATCAGCTGGGAGTCGGGAGCTACTGGGCTTTTATAGTGGGCTGTGGAATGCAGGGCAGGTGGAGTTTGAAGTCACGGGGTCTGCAGGTGGTCTCATTTAAGAGCCAGCTGTTGGTGATGGATGGAGAGGCATCAGGAAGTCTTGTGGAGAAGTTGGTTAAGCAAGAAGATTACAGTGTTCTGCTCGTTAGGCTTGAGTGCACTAAAAATTTGAGCTACTGGGGAGAGAACAAAAAAATAACTTAGGGAGGAGGTCATTTTGCAAGGCTGATACACTATTACTTGTAAAGATGTCATCTATATAATGTTAAGGAAAACAAATGATAAAACAACAGCAAAACAAGTTATAAACCATATATGTGGTATGATTCTGTTTTTGTTATTATGCACGTGTGTTGACTTTGGGAAAAGCCTGAATGATGAGTGCACCTGTGTCTAGTGGATGTCTTTAGGGAGAATTATGGGATGTATCACTTTCTAGTTTGTATTTTTGTGGTATTTGAATATGATAGCATATATTATTTAATAATTTAAAACTATATTATGCATATAAATGGTTTGCCCTTTTAATATGACAATTTATTCAGGTTAAAGAAAATTTTTATAAAGTTTTAATTTTGTTCACTTTTATCATCCAGCTTTCCTGATTCCTGTCTTTTTAAAAATCTCTTTGTGAGTTAAAACTGAACTCCTTTAAGAAAATCGTGTTAACTTCTAAGAAATGGTCTTTAGGGGTGGTGGAGAGAGCACTGTACTGGGAGTCCAGAGAAGTGTGTTCTAGTGTATGCTCCAACCCTAACTCACTAGGCCCCTTGGTAAAGATTATTCAATAGTTAAGTTGTTAAAGTCTCTCTTGGATTACGTTTCAGTTCTCTGGGGCTTCCATAACAAAACACCGAAAACTGGGTAGCGAAACAATAGAAATTTATCATTGCACGGTTCAGGAGGTCAGAAATCCAAGCTCACGGTTTGGTGGGGTTTGTTTCTTCTGAAGCTGTGAGAGAGAATCTGCTCCAGCCCTCTCCCCTGGCTCTGCTGGTTTCAGGGCCACCTTTGATAGTCCTTGGTGCGTAGCAGCATCACACCCATATTGGATTGGGGCCCGCCCTGCTCTAGTATGGCCTCGTCTCAACTAATCACACCTGCAATCACACTTTCCAAGTAGGGTTACGTTCTGAGACACTGGGGTTTAGGACTTCAGTGTAAGTTTTAGGGAACTCAGTTCAATCCATAACAGAATGTATGGATGTAGACTTCTTCTGGGATAGATTATGGATAAAACCATCTTGCATTCAGCCCCCACTGCATGCCAGACACTTTATGTATGTTGCCTTCAGTCCTCACCTCATCTGGTGAACAGTATTAGCTCCATTTTACGGAGGAGAAAACAAAGGCTTTAAGAGGTTGCGTGATGTGTCCAAGGGCACAAGCCATGAGCGAAGGGCCGGGCCACGAACGCACTCAGCCCACGCCTAAGGCCTGCGCTTTGTGGAACTGCAGAGCTGGCGCCTGGGTGACGAGCACTTGACTACTGTTTTTTTCCCTAGGAGCTTCCCTGATAATTTTCAGCAATTAGATGCTCCACATTTTCAATCCAATCGCACCTCTGGGAGATGATTTAAAAATTCCCTGATAGATAATTACGTTAAAAATAGCAGTTGTATAGCGTTTAAGGTTTAAAAGTGCACTCACTCGCATTTCTCACGGAAGTATCAAGACAGCCTTGCGGGTGGAGCCGATCGTGTGTGATTCGGGGGAGAAGCTGGGGGCTCAGGACGACCACGGCAGGAAATGTGCCTCAGTTACCAGGGTCTCCTCTCACTATAGTTCCCGGTCTCCTCTTAAGTTATTGTTTACAGAGGAAAAGCATCCCATGTAAACAGTTTTACTTCGTCTATCAAAAATATGAACTCAATGGTTTCTATTTTGAACACTCTAGATTTCTGGGAGTTGGGGAAATTTTAAGCATTGGGAAAAATATTCTGGCGCATGGTCTTTATTTTCTTTATTCTGCAACTTCCACTGATGGGCAGCTGAATGCATTTTTGGAGAAAGTATTTGCCGGGGATGTTTCCGAAGATCAGAGCAGCGCTGGGTGGCGTGGCCAAGTCGGCAGTGCGTGCAACACAGCCGAGAGGCAGCAGGGGGCAGCCTGTCGCTGTGCATCCTGCATCACCTCTGGGTCCATCCCACCGACGCTGAAAGACGCCTGCTCCCTAAGATCTGGGGCTCTGTGGCCATTTCTGGTCAAAACCAGGAAATGAGTGCAATGTGGCGAGAAGGGGTCCCTTAAGGAACCCAGTAGTGCGCCTGGGGAAATGGTGCTCAACGTAGAGCCCTTGGTGAACAGCGTGGTGTTGCAAACATTGGTGACAGGGGGGTGCAGGCACTGCCAGGTGGGGGTGCTGCCTTGTGCAGGTGCAGGGCAGTCTTGGGGGCAGGAGATCCGGATTCCACAGCTGAGCCAGCACTCCCAGGCTGGAGACCAGCCCAGATCAGGGCTGTGGTGCCTGGAAGGTGCGGTGTTAAGATCCCTTCTGGCTATAACTCTGTGGTCTCAGGTGGCCCAAGGGATTTCTAATTATGAGGCTGTGTGCTTTTGCCACCAAGTCAAGGGGACATAATATACTATAATAACTGGTCCAGCCACCTTGCCTTTGGCCTTCTAAGCCCCCCTCTGAGCCCCAGGACTTACCCATACCCCGCTGACCCGTGCAGGCTGGTGCCCCGGAGCCCCGGAGCCCCAGAGCCCCAGGCCAGGCTCCACCCAGCTCACAGCTAGGCAGCCCACCCTTCACTCCAGCCAGCTTGACCTCGAACTGGCCAGTGGCTGTGTCTCCCTGGTGGTCTCTGAGCCTGTAGTGCCTCCCTCTGGGCCCCAGCCCACGGGGCTCTGGAGGAGTTGGGGGCTGCCAGCATGGGGTGTCAGGTGGTGGGGGTAGGGCGGAGGGGGTGGGGGATAGGGTGGAGGGGTGGAGGCTCTGGGGCTGTAGCCACGGGGTGGTTCAGGTATTCACACCTGCCGAGGTCAGCCCACTTTCCTCTGGTTGGGTTTCTAAGGAGGCCCTGGCTGTGTGGTTGTAACTGTTTCCCCACAGGGAGCCCCTTCCTGGCCCCAGGCTCTCCTGCCACTTGGTCCAGTGCCCCCTTTGGCACTGCCCCCTCCTGCTGAGCAGAAGCCACCCCTGGCCTTGGCCGGGCCTTCAGATGAGGCTGTAGGGCACAGAATGAGGGTGGTCACAAAGGTGACTGACTGGCAGGTGTTTCCAGTCAGCAGAGACAGGGGACAGGAGGCCATCCGGTGGACATGGCAGCTGGCTCCGTCTGGCTCTGAGGTTCAGGTGTGCTCGAGTCCTGCTGTTACAGTAATGATGACGGTGGTAGGGACCATACCTGGATAACCACTTGAATGCTTTGTTTCATTGACTCCTAACAACCACCAGGTGAGTGGTGTGATGGTTCATTTTGTTCGTCATCTTGACTGTGCCAAGGTGGCACATTTGGTTAGGCATTATTCTGGTGTGTCTGAGGGTGTTTCTGGATGAGACGCACATTTGAATCTGTAGCTTGAGTAGTGTGACTGGCCCTCCCTGGGGGCCTCGCCCAGTCACCTGAAGACCTGAGCAGAATGCAAAGGCTGGGTGAGAGGGACTCCCCCTGCCTGCCTGCTTAAGCTGGGACCTTGCTCTCGTCCTGCCCTTGGACTCAGGCTAAAACAGCGACTCTGCTTGGGTCTCCAGCCTGCCGACTGCATGACTGCATGAGCCAGTTACCTATAATAACACCCCGCCCCCCATTCTATTGGTTCTGTTTCTCTGGAGAACCTCACCTGGTACAGATGGGTGTTACCGTCTCTATTTGCAGATGAGGAAACTAGGGTTCAGGGGGGAGACGGTGGAGTGGGCGCTCACGCTCGGACTCAGGGCAAACTCCACCGTGGAGCTCTTGGCGCTGTGCTGCAAGGCACTGCCAGAGCCCTGCTTCTTGACGTGTGAGGAGCAGATGTGGCAGGGCCACGTGAATGTTGTCACCTCTGTGGATGAGGGTTGGGAGCCAAGGAAGGAGGCAAGAACTCAAGGGTGTCCCATCCTTGTTTGCAGAGAGGCGCAGGTCCTGGGAGGGCAGAGGTCAGTGCCAGGGTGGGGTGGGGACGGGGGCAGAGTAGACTCTGGCTTCAAAGCCCGAGTAGCGAGAGAGGGACCTGCACGTTGACACTGTGCCCGGTGATTTTATGCTATGGTCTCGTTTTGTCTTTGTCGTAACCCTGGGAAGTGCATAGGGTTTTACGCCAGCTTGAAGAAGCAGAGGCTTGGGGAGTGTAAGCAACCTGCCTAAGATCTCGAGGCTGGAAAGTTGTTTGGCTGGGCCTCGGTCTTACAGTCAAATGTCTCTCAGCTGATGTTTGTCTTCCACTCTTTACTCTCTTTCCAAGTAGGATCTTCTGCTCTTTTCTAAGCAAGGAGGCAGCGAAGCTTTGTTAAAGGGGTGTATCTGGCTGATTTTGAGGAGGAAGTAAAATTTGAAGCAAATAGTGAGGGATGTGAGAGTTAGCTCTTGGATTGCAAACAGAATTGGGTGGAAGAATAGTTTGTTTACCGATGGAACTTTCTCCATTTCCTGGTATTATTTTGCCAATATTTGCCTTGTTTTGATTACTGCAAAGGTCAATTGTTGCCTTCTAAGACATGCTGGTTCTACAAACGGGCGAGGAACCTGTGACTCGGGAAGGGTCCCTGTGGGACTGGGAAAGCTCGGCATGGCCCGGGGGGTGCTCTTTAAAGTGTCGCAGTTGCACAGTTGAAGGGAGATGTTTGCTCGGGTGTCATCAGCTCTAATCATGTGTTTGAATGGAGTCCCTGCTCTTGTTAGAGTGATTAGTGTCTATTGGGAATGGGACTGTGTTTGCATTTACATAGCCTGCAAATTCTCCAGGGATCGAGTGTGCTAGCATGGGCTGCCTCCTGCATTTTGCATCAGGACAGAAATTCACTTAGTGACTAGGAAAGTGGAAAGGCGGTAAACCATGGTGATTGAGAGTGAGCACTTGGGAGTCAAACCTCAGTGAGGGAGCTGGCTCTTCATCCCCAGCGCTCACAATCCCGACAGCGGCTGTGCTTGCCCAGGGTAGCGTTTGCAGAGGGCTGTGGAGTGAGCGCAGTGCGGGCAGGGTGCAGTGGGGAGAGCCCACGCTCTCTGCGGGGCGGACTTGGTCTGAACCTCTGTCTCACTCCTTTGTGGCGTCCCCTCTCTAAGCTCCAGTCCTGCTCCCAAGAAGGATAATGATAACATATAATGATTGCAACAGTCACCCCAAGGGATTCTGGAAAAAATGAAATGCCTTAAGTTGCGCGCAAAGTTCTTGGCAAATTGTATGGCATCCGGTAGGCATAATGGTGGCTAATGCTATTGTGATGCTGAAGCCACCAGGCATAATACCCGCAGGGACATCCCTGCAGTCCCTAGCGCTGGGTCGAATTGGCTTGTCTCAGCAGGGGAGAAAGCGCGTGCTGGGGAACTGCAGGCCAACTGGGCAGTGGCCTTGTGCTGAGTGAGTCTAAGGAGGGAGTGCCAGTCATTCCTGCTGCTGCCATGTGGTCTTGCCTGGGTTTCCTTGTCCCTCTGTTCTGTTGCCTTCATCCGTGTCCTGCTGGAAACCGTGTTTGTGTCAGTTTGCCTGCCGCAGGGCCAATTTGCCCTCTCTCAGTTACACAGATCTTAGCTAGCAAGGCCTTGAGATTGCACCCGTCCTTGCCTGTGCACCAGCTCCGCCGGGCAGGTCCCACCCTCCGTCTTTGGGCTTCTTGTGTCCTGGAACTCTCTGGCCTGTGCTGGGCTCCTGCTTGTCACTCGGGTCTCAGATGGAAATCGTCCTTTCCAGTGTCTTCCCGTGCAGACGAGCTCCTCGTGCAGCTCTCTCGCCGCCTCTGTGTCACCACTCTACTTTCTTCTTATCATGTTTGCTCTCAATTATTTTGTTCCTTGTCTATTTCCCGCACTGGGGGTAAAATGCTGTAGCCGCATCTCCACCCGGAGTGATGCCTGGCCCGTCGCAGGTACTCTGCACACAGTTATGGAAGGAAGGGCGGGTGGATGGACGGAAGGAAGGAGGGAAGAGTGCCCCCACACGTTACCCTTCCCTGTCGGGTCCTTGCGTTCTAAGGAGGGAAGGGCGACTGTGGCCACGGGCCAGCGTTGCTCAGAGGCAGTGGCCCCTTCTCAGTGTCACCCCCTGGGCTTCTGCTGGACTGTTTGATCACCTGTGACACGCCAGGGGCCCTCCCTTCAGAAGTCCCTTTCTTAGGGAGAGACACACCACCCTGAGCTCCACTCGCTACCTCCACTCCGACCCCCAGAACTCCTGAGAACAGAACCCCTCACTCACGACAGCTGTCCCCTCATCAGGGTGGCTCAGCCCTCCAGCGAGTCAGCCTTCCTCCGCCGTGAGCCCCAGTCTCTCGCAGCAGCCCTCCCGCCACACGGGTTCTGGAGGTCTTGCCTTCACTCTTTATGTCAGTGACCTTGGGAATCCTGAAAAATTTAGGGGCGTCCTTCAGGGTGTCTGTGAAACCCTTGACGTATTCGCAACGTTCCCGGCAGGTGTGCGGTTTGGGGGTGGGAGAAGATCCTTGACCTCAAGGCCTCCAGGAGGGCTGCCCCTTCCACCTGTCCCCGCACAGGGTGGCGTCTTCCCCCTTCACGGTGACCGCTGCTCTAGGCAAGACTTTCCACTTTAATGACTCACTTCCACATTCAGCGTTTCCTTGGTGCTCACAACTCTGTTGATTGAGCGTGTGGTTCTCCTTCCGTGAATGGGAAAAAGGGTCCTGAAAGGGCGTGTTCCATTTAATTGGAGGCTGAGTCATTAGCCGTGTCAGGTTCAAGGCTGCTACACCTTGCAACTGTGCCTTTCACCACTGGGTAGTGGGTTCGCTGTCTCACAAAGCACACAGGTGTCTTCCTATTGCTATATTTATACTGATTTTCTTTTGGTAAATATTTGCCTGCCATATCTTTCTCCATCAGTTTATTTTAAATGTGAATTCTTAGTTTTAGTTGTGTTTCTTGTAAACAGCATAAGGCTGTTCTAAAAAAAAAGTTAGACAACTTGTCTTTTAACTACTGAGTTATTTCATTTATGTTTATTACAATTATTGATACCTTAAATTTTTTCTACACTTTCATACTTTGTTTATCTTGCCTTTTGAAAGTTCCATTTCTTTTTTCTATTATTTTGAAAGTTATAAACCGTATTTTTTCTTCCTTGGCTCTTTGAAAATTGCCTAATTATTTAGTGCTTTTCCTTAAAATTCTAACCTGTGTACTTAACTCAATTTCTGAAGTTCTGCAGTTTTTCTATCCTTCTCTCTGTTTTGTCCAAAATATAAACATTTTAGACTGCTTTTACTACAATCACCTTATCCAACTTTACATGGTTGTTTTGCCTAATATATTAGGTCCACCTTGTTGTTTTTATAATCCCTCAAATTAATTATATAAGTCAGTGCTTTTTAAGCTTTACTGAGATCTTTACTACTTTCTTTGCTCACCTCAGACCTTCTTTTTTGTTCATTTTCTTCTTTCTGAAGTAATTCCTTTAGAATTTTCTTTATTGAAGATCTCTTGATAAATTCATTTAGTTTCTATTTGTCTGTAAATATCTTTATTTTTCCCATTATTTTTGAATGATAGTTTCACTAGATATACATACAGTCCCACTGTGACAATAATTTTGACTTACCCCTTTGCAAATAATCCTCTTTGTGTTCTGGTTTCTGATACCCCCGTACAAAGCAGCCATCTGCCTAGTACCCAGTGTTCCAAAGGGGTCTGCCGGTCCTTGTTGCTCTTCTGTTGTCCCTTTGTCTTTTGTCCGTTGTGGTTTCCCTGTGCTGTGTTTGGGTGTAAGGCCTTGCTTTAGACTGAATTCCTGAATCTGAGGGTTCTTTCACTCTTCACTTTCCTCTATTTTTTCCCTCTAAAACCTTTCAGATATATGTATGTCAGTCCTTAGCCTATTCTTTGTCCCTCTTAATTTATCTTTCATATTTTTCTAAGTCTTTTATCTCTCTGCAACTCATCCTGGGCAGTTTCTTTAGCTATATTGTTTGGTTCACTAATTCTTTTTTTTTTTTTTTTTCCTCTCACATCTGTCTAATTTGTGCTTTAACTTTTACTTTGAGTTTTTATTTCTAGTCATTATATATATATATATTTTTTTTTTTCTTTCTTTCTTTCTTTTTTAGAGAGGGGGCCTTGCTAGGTTGCCCAGGCCGGAGTGTGGAGGCAGGTACTGTCATGGCAGACCACAGCCTCAAACTCCTGGGCTCAACCAAACCTTCCACCTCATCCTCCCAAGTAGCTGAGAGTACAGGTGTGTACCACCGTGCCCAGCTTATATTTTTTATTTCTGAAAATTTTATTTGTTTTCCTTTCTTATTCACTTTGTCTTCTTCTTCTGTCTTGTTTGCATTTTGGGGGAATGTCTTTAGACATTTAAAAAACTCTTATTTGTATCCTACACTCAATAACTCCGTCATCTGGAGCCCTGTGGATGGATTCCTGGCGAGCTGTGATCACGGCAGTTCCCCTTAGCACTGTCGCGTTGAGAGGAGCAGAGCGCGGACCAGGCTTCCTGAGTTTGAAACTCAACTCTCCTTATTTGCTGTGTGTTCTCGAGCAAGTCACTTATTCTCTCTGGGCCTTCACGCTGTCCTGTTCCTAACCTGGGAGTATCAGTGATATTCACAACAATAAGAAGGTGAATAAGAATGTGCACCAGGAAAAGGGTGTGAGAGGATTAAGCGGGACAACACAGGTAAGAGATTTGATGCAGTGTCTCAGTGAAGGTTCATCTTATAAGACTCGACTTTATCTTGGGAATCCTACATACCTTGGGTTGAAGACATGTTGCTCAAGAGAATTTGCATTTGTTTTTGCCAAGCACCTGGGGAACTGTCAACCCAAGGTCACTCTCAGCAAATTCTTTGACTTTGGTTTTCCACACCAAATAGTGTCAGTTCAAACTCCAGACGCGATGAGGGCAGGTGCGTGATAGGGACTCTCAGGGGAGACTCTTTTCCCCACTTAGAGTTCAGGAGTTGAGACACAAACTTTCTTGTCATCTCTTTTTGTTGATTTTTTTTTTGTTTTGCATCATCCTGCCACGGAGGGTGTGGCCTCCAAGGGTCTCTCCTTTCCAGGGAGTCTTGTTTCCAAGTCCTGCCTCGGGCAGGCCTGGGGTGTTGTGCCTAGTCCCTGGACGGCTGCGGAAACCAAGTCTTTTTGTTCCTGAGCTTGGCAAAGGTCCCCAAAGTGCAGCAGTTTGAGATCTCAGCTGCCTCTTCGTTTTGGGCCTCTGGAGATTTCTCTTACTGGGTGCCAGCTCAGCTATGCACTTAACAGGATATTTATTATATATTAGCCAGGGTTTCTCGGTGTTTTGTGGCAGCAGGATTTTCAGATTATGTAGATTTCCCTGTTGTTGGGAACAAACATGTCTACATAGATTTCATAACTTACTCAAGCCTGTACATCTTGTACAGAACCAGACCCCAGACCCCTTCCGTGACAGAGGCTGGGATGAGACGGTAGCCAGCCCGTGCTCTCTGGGAATCCTGCAATCCCTAGTCCCAGCACTGAGTTTTCAGAATTTGCAGCTGAGTGTCCTCTCCAAAGGAAAAGATTGCTGTTGTCGTAGTCACCTCCGATGTACTCCAGGGTCTTTTGGGAGTTTTCTCCCCTCACCATTTCAACTTTTTTGGAATTCTTGCTCTTGCATGCACCTCCCTTCTCCTTCCCCTGCCAGTTCCATGTTAGCAATTGCCAGCTTTCCTGAGTGGATTCCTGGTCCCTTCCCTCACCCACACCTTTAACCTCCAGTCTGTTTGGTGCCATTTGGCTCCTTTTTTTGGCAGAACAGTCACTGTCCTTATAAAGTTTTTTAGATCAATAAAGTCAGTGGCCTTTAAAAAAAATGGGCAGTGCACTGCCCATTAGGCCTTTAGAAATGCCACACCTGGGTCACAGACCCTCAGCACCTTTATGAACCTGTATGCACCTGGGGGATTTAGGCTGGGGACTGTGGCTTGGAGACCTCTCCCCAGGTGACACCAGCCTCCTCTGTTGTCACACTGAGGGTATTTGTTGTCACACTAAGGATATTTGTTGTCACACTAAGGATATTTGTTGTCACCTGTCACTGTCTACCTCTAGATCCCTCCTCCCCTTCTTCCTCTTCCTCCTCAGCCCTCCCTCTCCTCCTCCTCTTCCTTTTTCTCCTCATTTTACAAAAACTGGGGAAAGATGTGCACAATTTTCTTGCTAAAATTAATATGATTAGCACCATGCCTTCCCCTGGGCTGCCAGCCCAACGACCTGTCAGCAGGAAGGAGGTCAGTCCTCAGTGACCATCCAATGACCCCCAGCTATGAGCTGTTTTCCCCTACTAATCATTTAGAAATTGCTCTATACTGGGATTTTGCTTAATAGTGGCCAGTCTTGCTAGTTTGTTTCTAGAATTCAGCTTTTCTGCATTCTTGAAAACCGGACAGGCATTTCCCATCTTCAGACCACAGGCTTCTTTCCCATCTGCTCACGTGTTCCTGCGTGTGACAGGTGAGGAGGCCTCACGTTCTGTCACTTTCCCCAGTTGCGAAAGTGTGAAATCAGTTAACCTGACCAGAAAGCTTTCTACCCTCTCTCTCCTATCTGGAGATTGCAATTCCTGCAAGGTGAGAAGTCTGGTAATAGAATTTATAGGTTGAAGCTGGAGTAACACCAGGTGGCAAGTCACATCATCTAGGTGGTGGAGGACCAATCTGATTAAAGAATGAGCCCCCCATGTGGAATGGGTAGAATCAGGTGACACCCCCAGAGCAGGAAAGGGAAGGGAGGGACTAATGGTTAGTTGACTCCTTCCTTTCCCTGGACATGTGCTGGGCACTTGCACAAACCCACAGCCACCGACAGTGACAGTTGTGGTGTGGCCGGAGCAGGACGGGGGAGAGCTGCCTCCGACTAGCTTTGTGACCCGTGGAATCTCATGTTTGTTCATTTTGCATTCATATAATGTCATCAATCTTAAAATAGTTTGTTTTTATTCCTTGCTATATGCAAAGTACCTGTCCCTTCTGGAGTAGTGTTTTTGTCTGCACAGAGAGGAGAAGGGCTGCACTAACTGGCATCTCAGGGACCTTCTAACCTTGAGATGTCATGGTCCAGCTGCAAGGCTGTGGGAAATGGGGGCTGCGGGAAGGGGGCCCGGGTGGGCGGCAGGGTCTGGCCCTGGAGCCAGGCGGGCAGGTCGCTGATTTTCCCCACGGCCTGGGGGCTGGGGCAGGCGCCCGCGGTGTTTCCAGACGGTGCAGGTGATTCTGTGACAGCAGAATCGCGGGGACAGAAGCACCACGGTCACAGCTGGGGCCTGGCTGTGCGCGGTGAGTTAGGACCGAGCCTTCCAAGGAGCCCAGGAAATTGTCGCAAATGTACAGAGGATTCTGTCACCACAGACGCTGTCATTCTGTCACACAAACATATTTCTTGGAACATTCTAGTCGGGAACGCAGACAGCTGTCAGGGGGCTCTGACCTGGATCGCCAGAGGAAGGCAGAGTGATGGGACCGTGGCCGTGTTCCACAGGACACCTGCCTAGGCGCGCCACGGAGGAGAGCTGCAGGGCGCAGGTGCGCGGCAGGGATGGAGTGACGGAGGCACCAGAGCTGCTCCATAAAGCCACAGGGTCCTTCCGGGCCCTCCCCGGGGACTGTTTCCCATGCGGCTCCACCATGAGGGGCTGTGCTTTCGGCCATCCTCGGATGGTCCTAGTTTGGTGGCGCATCTTCTGGGAGGCGAGAGTGTTGCTGCGTCTCCTTGTCACTGTCCGAGCCCTACATCCTCCACGCACCCTCCAGGCACCAGCCCCTGCACCTCACTTCCCGCTCAGGGCCCTCTGTCCCCAAGGCCCCAGGGCTCGTGCCACCAGCTCCTCTGCCGGTACCGCCAGCCACTTCACTCTGGGCACCTGCGTCCCTCCTGTGCCCGGACACATGGAGCCCCTGTCGCTCTGGGCTGTGCAGGGTGGCCACAGGGCCTTCCTCCCCGGCCGCCCGCTCCCTTGACACCTCCGAAGAGTCTTCCAGGTCTCGCTCCTCTGGACTCTCACGGCCACCTGCGACTTCCTCTCTGACACCGTCACCTGTGCCTCAGGCGTTCCCTTGTTTGTCTCTCTCCCCAGCCACTTGGAGCTACTTGAGGTCAGGCGGCCCTGATCTTGGGCTCCTGCGTGTCCTTGGTGCCTTTTATGAGCTTGAGTAGAGTCCTGATAAAAGTCTCTGCGGAAGAAATGAAAGCTGAAAATAGCTAAACGTCGGCCAGGCCAGTGTTACAGACTGGGAGGATCACAGCACGGGTCGGGCCGCTGCCGAGGGAGGGGGTTCCCAAGTCTGCTCATAAACTGAATCTGGGGGCTGCTGCCCAGGGCAGTTTCTGAAACACACTTGTCCTGTCACTGTGAGGCTGTGAAGGGGGACCCCCATTTGGGGGTCTTTCTGGTGCATTCATTAGGCTTCAGCGTGGGCCTGTGTCCCCACACAAGGTGAAACCCTGGTGCAGATTGGGTCCCCAGGAAGCTCACCTGGGGACAGGGAAGAGTGCTTGGGAAGACTGTCGAGGGATGCATTTGGGTTTGGGGTCTGGGCGGGAGAGAAAGAAGCCCAGTCGGGCAGCGGGAGCAGCTGGGCAGTCGGGACCTAACGGCTGAGGTCTTAGCCAGGCGCCAGGGGAGCTCTGGAGCCGGGGCAGGTCCCCGTCACCATGCTGGTCACCGTGGGGTG
Source organism: Mirza zaza (assembly GCA_008750895.1). Classification (NCBI taxonomy): domain Eukaryota; kingdom Metazoa; phylum Chordata; class Mammalia; order Primates; family Cheirogaleidae; genus Mirza; species Mirza zaza. Next base: position 75,706 of record VSMD01015250.1, on the reverse strand, counting down.
CAGGGTATCCCAGGAAGGGGGCATGTTATGGGTTGAACTGTGTCCTCCAAGCCCAGCATCTGTGAATGTGAAAGAATCCGCTGCAGAAATGGCATTCAGGTCTCACCTGTGTGCACCTGGTGTCACTGTCATCAGCAGTGGACTTCACGCCGGTGTGAAAAGACGCATTGTGAGAGGTTCCACAGCTAGGTGTTGTCCAAAGTCCCTCATTCAAACCCACTAGTGCAAATCAGTGTTATTCCTGGTTCCTTCACAGTCGGAAGATTAAATCACGGAATCGGATTGTTTGCACTGGAAGGGACTTTCGAGGCGTTCACTGAATTGAAAAGCGGGTCATTGTAGGGCCCTAGGTGGGCGCTGGTACTTACGCTCCCCCCCCCCCCCGCCCCCCCGGACTCCAAATCCCATCAAGGGGAGGCGAACACAGGCACCGGGTGTGAGGTGGGCCTGACTCCTGACCCCAGACGCCCTCCCTGCTGCGGGCCAGCCCCAGACGTGTGGGTGCCGTGGTGTGGGCCACCAAACACGGTCAGCACCACGGAGCGCCTCTCCTCCCCTGTCCTGACCCTCTCTGAGTGGGGATGGTGCGTGTGGTGGGCGGGGAGGGAGCCCCTGGCCCCCCGGCAGTGGCCGTCTGCCCTCAGTGGGCCTGGCCGGTGGAGGCCCAGGTGGCGGGTCTATCTCATTCTGCCCTCGGGCAGCCCGGCCGGTACGAGGCAGAGGTCTGTCTCTGTTGTAACCTGGGGTCTGGCCAGTGTCCCCACTGCCCTTGCAGGTGCCCTGGGGTCTGGCTGGGACTTCCGCTTGGTTCCTGGTCACGGCCCCATTGACTGTGCCCTTGGCTTCAGGGTCACTTTACCCCCATAAAACGACTGTCCTGACAAGTCCTCAGGCCACTCTCAGCCACTCCCTGCCCCCCACATACCTGGGGGCTCCCTGCGTATCTCATGGGGGCTGAGCAGCTGGTGCTGCCTTTCCCCAGCAGCCAGGGCAGGGGTGGGTAGGGGTGGGGGCCCAGGACAGGCCTAGGGGTGGCAGGGCAGGTGGTCTCCGAGAGTCTCAAGTGGGAATCAGGGCCAGGCCGGGCTCTGCCTGTGAGGTTCCCCAGGCGGCTCCCTTGGTGGGGGCTCCAGACCCTGCCTGCCACTCCTCTTCCCCTCCTCCCCTCCCCCCTCCTCCCCTCCTCCCCTCCTCCCCTCCTCCCCTCTTCACCTCTTCCCCTCCTCCCCCCTCCCTCCCACCGAGGGCTCGCACCTGCCCTTTCCGTGCTGACGTTTCCCTACTCCACACCTTTCTCCTTCCAGAAGTGAGTCTCCCTCACCCCTGCCTCGAGGCTCAGACAGCTGCTGGGGACAAGATTAAGGAGCACAGTGAACACCCCGGTGTGACAGCTCCGAGTCCTGCTCCCACTGCCCCACGTCCCCTAGCCCGGAGGCCCCCAGGACAGGGCCCTGGTGTCTTGATGGTCACCCCGGCGCAGGGTCAGACAGGATCGGCGAGGGAGGACGAGTGGGGGAGTGGCGAGTGGCCGTCCTCGGCTGTGAGGGGTCCCCCGGGTGCCCCAGAATCTGCGAGCACCGATATCTTCAGACCCGCATCACATGAAAACACGACGTCAACGTTCCCCTAGAGAACCTCAGAGGCCCCGGAAGGGCGTCTCTGGACCCCATCGGGGCTGTGGGAAACACTGTTTGAGAAAAACTAGACTTTTCTGGGAGACCCCAAATGGCATTAACTTCAGGGGGTACTGTTAGTTACATGATTTTGATAAACTGGACGATTTGGTTGTAAAATGTGGCCCTCCCAAATGGAGATCAAATCCGGGGACCAATCAGAAACGCCCTTCTGAACAGGAAGCGTCACTTTGCTTGCGGCACGTAGAAGCCACGGCCCGGCCCGTACAAGGCAGCGCCTGGGGGATCCTGAGCGTGTCTGAAGTTCCCGTAGGGGAGAGTGGTCGCTGATATCCGACTTCTAGCCTGGACCTCACGCTCACTCCTGTTTCCAGAACAGTGTGGCGGGGGGCGGGGGGCGGGGGGTCAGTCCAGAGCCCCCGGGCCACAGGGAGCTGCCCTCAGTACTGTGGGTGCCCTCCCTGTAGGGCAGCGGCAAATAGCAAAAGCAGAGTGACCCGTAGGAGGGAGGGATGACATCCTCTGGCAGAGAGGGGTGCCGATGAGCACCTGTTGGATTTAGGACTTTCTGCTAGAGTGGCCGGCTCATCCGTGGAAAGGAGAGTGCGAGATTCTGAGCAGTGCTGGGCTTCTCTAGAGAGAAGAGGATTTCTCCCGGGTCTCAGAGGAGAGCCTTTTTGGATTTTTCTTCGAAGCCCTATTGTGGAGAGGTGGGGAAGTGACACGGGGGACAGAACATAAAGCTGCCACCGTGGGGCACTGGGCTGATGAGAGAGCCACCATTCTTGCCCGGGCACCAGCCAGGTGATGAGGGACACGTGTGAGGAAGAAAAGGACAGTTTGGCGAGACAGTGACAATGTGCTCTGTGTGCCCCGAAGCAGCAGAAAGGACCCAGCCAGACCCATTGCTGACCTGTAGTGGCTTCTAATAAATTCAGCAACCAACTGGCTGGAAAAGGATGGGCGGGGCCCAGGTAAGTCCCGAGGACTGCTATCTGCTGAGCGCCTGGTGCCAGGTGCTTACACATGTCACCTCACTCAGTTCTCCCAACGCCACGTGCAGCAAACATTGTCACATCTCATTTCACAGGTAGGCAAATGGAGGCTCGGGGAACTTAGTGATTTTCCTGGGATCACCCAGCTAGACCCTAGACGAGGGGTGCAGGGCTTGAACTCTCTTCCTCCCTAACAGGTTTGTCATCACAAGTAAGAGACGTGTTGTCAGAAACGGAGATCTGCAAGTGTGGCTGGTGCTGCTTTTCATTCACTGATCCATTTACTCACACACTTCGTTCATTTCACAGATATGTGCCGAGTACCTGCTATTTGCTACACTAGGAGGACAGATAAAGGCTCGCAAAGGTGGCACCCTGAACCCCTCAGCCAGGTGTGGGAGTGGCTTCTCTGGGGTCAGCAGCAGGTAAGGACAGGTGCCGCGTGTGCAAGAGCCTCCCTCCATTTCCCAGGGATCTAGACCAGCAGGCTGCATTCCCTGCGTGCCCGCCACGGTGCCTGGCCACGTACGTTGAATGTAACACGGTGACATAATTATAGAAATGGATGACACCCAGCTTCCTTAACCACCTGCTCTAATCCACAGCCCCAGAACACATTGTAATGATTTGTCACCCATTTCTAAGGTAGAACGCACTAACTCCTAATTACAAGCCAAGGCTAGAGATGAGCAAATAAATATGCATGTCAGTCTGAATGCTATAATTAGAACAACCATTTGGCTACAGGAGAGTGGAGATGTTTTAATTCCAGCCCCTGCCTGCATGTTAAGTCGCTGCCAGGGAGCAATCTGTGTGTGTTAACAGTTAGGCTCTGAGGAAGCGGTGACATCTTGAGAAGATACTTGTTTGTAAGTGGGGCTGGGTGTACTCTGTATGCTACTAGATATTTAAATTCTGTGTTTATTTCCCAGAGCCAAGTTAACGTGATAATTAATATTTTTCAGACATTCTGACAGCTACTCAGATGATGATTTTGCATAAGATCTCTAACTTTGCCTAACAGATTGGCACCATTCATCCGCACAGTGGGCTGGAAGATGATGGATGGACACGCTTAATCTATTCATTCAATACGTAATTAGGATATACGTGCCTGCTATTTCCAGGGAAGCCAAGAAGTGTGCCTTCCTCGCTGTCTTCACAAACATGCTTCAGTCTCATTTTCTGACCCCCTAAGTTCACATCTGCAAGCGTGATTCCTTCAGACCCCCACACGTAACCCCCTCAGGCCTGGCAAGCACTGGGCAAAACTGACCAGAACAGTCTACACACAAACCTGCTCTCCCTAGCAGTGCGTTGGCCAGCTGGGCTATAGATGTCATACCTCCCTGGGTACCGAATTAGAGAAGTTGTCGTGAATCCATGTTCCTGAGCCCAGGGGGAAGATGGGCTCCCCCTTCCTCTGCCCACCATGCACCCAAAAGAGGGAGGGAGTAGAATGATGCCAGGGAACTGGATGCATGCACTTTGGAAATCTCCAAGGATGCCAGCACTTGAGCCTCCATGGGGGGACCACACCATGGGCGCCTCAGCCAGGTCTTCAGTCCCCTGGACTCACCGTGTGCTCGGTGGTGATGGCAACAACTTGGAGCACCGGCCACACGCCAGGCACTACGCTAAGCTTGCAAACCCCCAGAACTAGCAACGAGGAAGGTCATGTTCTGAAACGTTAGCAACCACCAGGATCACCCAGGGGACCTCTTAAAACACACACTGCAGGACCCCACCCCAGACCGGGCTGCCAGACTTACTATTTTTTTTTTTTTTTGAGACAGAGTCTCACTTATTTGCCCAAGTTAGAGTGAGTGCCATGGCGTCAGCCTAGCTCACAGCAACCTCAAACTCCTGGGCTCAAGCGATCCTGCTGCCTCAGCCTCCCGAGTAGCTGGGATTACGGGCATGCACCACCATGCCCGGCTAATTCTATATATATATTAGTTGGCCAATTAATTTCTTTCTATTTATAGTAGAGACGGGGTCTCGCTCTTGCTCAGGCTGGTTTCGAACTCCTGATCTTGAGCAATCCACCCGCCTCGGCCTCCTAGAGAGCTAGGATTATAGGTGTGAGCCACTTCGCCTGGCCCGGCCCAGGCTGCCAGACTTAGCAAATAAAAATATAAACATGAGGTTTACTTTGAATTTCAGATAAACAACAAAAGTTTGTTTAATATAAGCACATCCAAAATATTGCGCTGGTTATTATTTACCGTCTGTCTGAAGTTGAAATTTAACTGGGTGTCCTGTAATTTCTCTGGCAGCCCCACCCCTGGAGGTTCCCAACCTGCAGGTCTGGGGCGGGGCTTGAGTCTGCATCTGCAGTAGGTTTCCAGGTGGTGCTGATGTTGCTGGCTGGAGGGAAGTGAGGATGGAAGTGTGGCCCTTGGGCCAGTGACGTCCCACTTCACAGAAACATCCCATTTCCTTCCTCGAGGAAGGCAACGTTATGATCCCCATTCTAGGGGTGAGTAAAGTGGGGTGCAAAGGTTAAGCAGCATGTCCAAGATCACAGCCCTGACCCCGACCCAGGCAGCCTGGCTCCCAGGCCTGCATGTCAGCTGCTGACAGGCACCAACGAGAGGTGCCTGTCAGAGGAAGGGCAGCAGCCACCCCAAGGCCGTCTCTAGACACGCTTGCCCCCAGCCCATTCTCCACACAAAGCTGGAGGTTCTTCTAAAATGCAAATTGAATCATGTTACTCCTCTGCTCAAAACCATACAATGGCAACCAGGTTCCTCAGTAAATTCCGTGACTTATCCTGTCTCCGCTTGCAAAATTGCTCAAGCTTAAAGCTTTTTAAAAATCAGATTAGTAGAATTTCAGGCAAAGAGTTCCAACTTTGCCACACAGTCCACTTTTCAACAGAAATCACACGGCTAGGTCACTCCTGAACTTCCTGTGCAGGAACTCGCATATCAGGAGTCTACTGGGATCGGCCACACAGCCACCAGTCCCACCCCTTTGTGGTCAGGAGAGCCGCCTATGGCAGGGTGGTTATCCTTCTAGATACTGCCCTTCTTGTCCCTGACTTGCGGTCAGGGCCGGGCTTGGGGTCTCCTGCCAAGGGGGACCCGTCTCTGGGGGCTTCTCGGACAGGCTTCAAAGAGATACACTAGAGGAAGCGTCCCGTTTTCAGTGGACGCTGTTACGCCCACGCATGGTGCCCAACAGTGCAGAAGCCACGCTGGAACCATGAGGTGACAGTCGATGACCCGGTGGCTGTGCTGAAGGCACAGAGCAGAGAGAGTCAAAGTCCTGCACCCTGGAGCCACTGAACCCGACCCCAACCTCCCACCTCGGGACCTCGTGCAGTGCGAGGTGACAGGTGTTGGCATCGTCGAGCTGCCTTCCTCGGCTTCCTGTGCTCTGCTGAAGCCAGAGGACAGCCACCTGCCCGCCAGCCGGGGCTGCTGGCACTGCGGGTCTGGGGGCACCGTGTGCAGGTGCGTGGGACTGGCCACAGCTCTGCGGTGTCCCGAGAGGCTTTCTGAGCTGTCCCTGTGCGCACCCGGCGGGAGGGAGGTGGCCGGGTATTCGAGACTGGCCCTGTGCAGAAGAGCCCTGCCCATCCTGTCACATCCCACAGACGCTCCGGCGGGGCCCGAGACACACCGTCTCCACCTTCTCACCAAGGGGCCCCTGAGCCCCGTGGCCAGATGGGGCGACAGGAGGATCATCTGGAAGTGTCCTCCTCCCGTGACTCCCACGCCCACGCTTCCTCCGCTCCACCCGCGCAGGGAACTCTGGGTGGCATTCATTCAACTTGCAGTTTCACTTAAGCACGGAAACCCTATCTGATGGCTATAAAGGAGGGGCCCTGCACACTGGCTTTGCCTTCAGGGTCGTCTCTGACCCCGGGAAGGACTTAACCCTTCTGTCCTCCCCGTGGGCGGCGGCTCTCTGCCCTCTGTTCTGTGACGAGGGAGGGGGACCTGCACTGCGCTCATCGTGGAGGGAGAGTCACTGCTGGGCTGGTGGCGTGGCCCCTTTGGGCAGCGACAGCCCCACAGGGTTTCCTGTGCAGCTGCACTGAGCACTGCGAGTGCGAGGCCTTCATCCCCGTGCCCCTCCGCACCCTGCCTCGAGGGCTCCCAAGGGGCAGTCTGGCTACTAGCGTGGCCAGAGCATGGCTGGCCCCTGCCTGGTGGCTGTCCCGGGACAGGACTGAGCTCCTGCTGCTTGTGTCCTGAGGGTGAGGAATGCAAACGCGGTGTCTGGCACTTGGTATGCAATTAACAGATCTTAATTAACTCAATGACTAAGCCAGGAAGAACCGGGTATACCATACACCCTGCGAAAAACATTTTGTTTTATCCAACGGAGAAATCCCTGGGTGACTCTGATTTATCATAAAATCTGTTTCACTATAGGATTCTCTTTTAGTTGTCAGCTTTTCTAAACACACACCCAGCAGGATTTAATCGATGGTTGATGTTTTAGATTCCGGGAGTCCACCTATTGCACAATGTGAGCTGTGCCTCCCTGGGCTCTGGACCGGCTGGCTTGAGTGCTGGCTGCCTCCCCCACCCTCCACCCTCCCCAGACCCCACCAGCACCTTATCTGTCACCTGCTGGGTTTGTCATCTGCTTGGGCAGATGTTTGGTTGGGCAAACTCTCTTATTTTAATCTTTTCTCCCAGAGAGACAGAGTTGAGAGACAATGTCCTTGTCTGCTTGCAGTTTGCAGCATGTCACATCCCTCATGCTCCTCTTCCTGGGCTCCACTCCTCCAGGAGAGCTCTCCTGGCCCCTGCAAGCAGCACAGAGCTGAGGGAGGCAGAAAAAAAAAAAAAAGCTGTGATATACATGCCATAAGATTCGCCCATTTAAGGTGTGTGATTCCGAGGGTTTGGTTTGTTCACAGAGCTGGACAACCATCACCGCTATGTCATTTCAGAATATTTTTATTACCCCCAGAAGAAGCCCTGTGCTTTTTAGCAGCCACTGCTGCTTCTTCCCTCCCCCTGGCCTCTGGGGAACATTAATCAACTTTCCGTCTCTATGCATTCACGTGGTTTGAACATTTCAAATAATGGAATCATACGCCGTGTGGCTTTCTGTGTCTGGCTTCCTGGCATAGCATTTTCAAGGTCCATCACACTGTAGCTTGTATCGGCGCTTCATTCCCTTTCATGGAGGAATATTTTCCATTGCAGGGAAAGACCACATTTTGTTTACCATTCATCAGTTGATGGAAATTTGAGTTGTTTCCACTTTTTGGCTATTAAAAATAGTGGTGATATAAACATTCATGTAGAAGTATTTGTGTGGACATGTGTTTTCAGTTCTCTTGGGTGTATACCCAGGAGTGGAACTGCTGGGTCACATGGTAATTCCATGTTCAACATTTCCAGGAACTGCCAGACTGTTTTCCATGGTGGCTGCAACATTTTACATTTCCACCAGCAACGTATGAGGATTCCAGTTTCTCTGCATCCTCCCTGACACCTGTGATTAACTTTTCAAATATAGCCGTCCTAGTGGGTGTGAAGTGGTACCTTATCATGATTTTCATTTGCATTTCTCTAATGATGACTGAGGTTGATCATCTTTTCACGTGGTGATTGGGCCGTCATTCTACCTTCTTTGGATAAATGCCTATTTAGATCCTTTGCCAATTTTTAAATTGGGTTGTTTTTTTAATTGGGTTGAGAGAGTTCTTTATATATTCTAGGTATTCTTAGCAGATATATGACTTGCAAATATTTTTTTCCCATTCCATGAATTGTCTTTTCAATTTCTGGAATAGTGTCCTTTGAAGCACAGAAGTTTTTAATTTTGAAGTCCAATTTACCCTAATCATGTCTTTTGGTTGCTTGTGTTTTAGGAGTCATATCTAAGAAATCATTCCCCAATCCAAGGTTATAAAGATTTATACCTTTTTTGAGGAAGGGTAAGAGTTTTATAGTTTTAGCTTTTATGTTTAGGTCTTTGATTGTTTTGAGTTAATTTTTTGTATATGGTGTGAGGTAAGGGTCCAAGTTCATTCTTTTGCTTGTGAATATCCAATTTTCCCAGCATATCTGTTGAAATTCTCTTCTTCCCCACTCCCCTCGAATTGTCTGTCTAATATCTATTGGCCATGGGTATATGGGTTTATTTCTGGACTGTCAATCCTATTCTGTTGATCTATGTGTCTATATGTGACAACCAGTCCCAGGTTGTCAAAATAAAGAAAAACTTGACAGACTTTTGAGGAGAAGCTGAGAAATCCCTAATCATAGTGAGAGATCTAAACACTCAGCTCCTGGAATTGATCATTCAGGCAGGAAGACAACACTCCAATAATCTTGATCTAAGGAGCTGCATAGATCCTGGACGCAAATGTTAGGAAATTGGCATTTTAATTTCCAAACATAATATGAAACATTTACCGAAATTGGCTATGTACTAGGACACGAAGCAAATATGAATAAACATAAAATGAATCAGTATGATGTAGACCTTTCTGTGGTCATAAAAATAAAATCCCAAAAGACTGGCAAAAAGTATCTCATAAAAGTTTTAAGGGGAAATTGGCAGAGTTTATAAAAGCCAAACAAGGAAAAGACAGAGTAACATTAAACTTGCTGTAATTTGTGGTATTACTTGTTTTATTTTATTTTGGCCAAATTATAGACAAAGGATGGTTTTGGGGAGGTGGGAAGGGAGGCATGGTGAAATCTTATTTTTGAGTAATTTCTGTTCTGAAATAAAAATGTGTCTGCAGGGCTTATTCATCATGAAGGTGCAATTTTGCAATCTTTTTCTAAGCGAGAGGTTCACACTGTAGTTACATGGGCGAAATGTGCCTTACACCTCATTATTACTAAGACTTTGAAATTCCATCTTGCTTCCCCCAATGCCAACATTTGATTTACTCCAGCATGCCCAGAGCTTCTGTACCAGAGATTCGGTGCCATTTGAAACAGAGCAGCTCTCTCCTATACTCAGGGCTCCAAAGAGTGTGATGCGTTGGATTAATATTTTTTGGGAATTATTGAAGTGGTACTCTGGAAATGTTGAATTTAATATGGTTCTTTCTGCCTTACACTTCCACTGATGTAAAAAAACCATTACTGAAAAAATATGTTTGTCATTTCCTTAATTACCATGATAGGTTCTTCTGCATCTGGACAGTTTGTTAAAAAAAAAAAAATGCCAGGGTAATGAGGAGAGATGTGCCTGATGAGCTGACTGAGTCACAATGATCCGGGAGTGGCAGGAAATGCAGTAAAGGAAAAGCAAAACGAGTATGGCGGGAAAATCAGTCTAATCGCTGACATTGACCCACCCATTTTGGGTCCTATTGTGTAGTAAGACGCATTTTTAAGATTGTGGAATCCATAAATTCCTGTTTATCAATAGGCAAAAAAACCAAGAGAGTTTGACCCAAACAAAATGTTTCTCATTCATCTGTACAATTTCAAGTGAATTGCACAGAAAAAAGCAATGCAGCTTGATATTTGCATCTTTTCTCATCAACATTGAGCACTCTCTCTTGCATGAAGGTCCAGGTTTTAAGTGGGCTGACTGCGATGAATGTTAACATTTTGCAACTTCATTAGTGAGTTTTGAAGAAAGTCTTGAGAAATGAATTGAAATTGAATTAAAACTACGATTTATACATTTAGACCGTGTTCTCTGCCTGAGTGTGACACGCCAGATCTCGGATGCACTGAGGGGAATTGTCAGGGATTAAAAAAAGAAGAAACATTTAGCAAAAAAGATTCCAAAGCCCACTGGCTTTAATCACCGCAAGAATCACCGCAAGAGTCACCGTCGTGCGGAGAGAAACCCGAGGCAAACGCAGACAGCACACCTCAGGTAAGGCTGGCTCGCTACACAACGCGCAGGTAGAAAAATTGCCGCTTGTCTCAGCTGCTCCGGATTCGATGCGTGTAGAGTCAGGCGGAGGAGACCCTGGTGCAAAACCACTAGCACTTTCCCACCTGCCAGGTGTAGTGTCTTGGGAACCCCAGGAACTACCAGTGAGTTGTGAGTAGGGAATGTAATGCCGTCGTTTTATTTTAGGTGCTACCAGTTATTTCTGTAAAACTTGGACATGTCTTTTGAATGACAGACAGGGCCGGGGAAAGTCCGGGGAGGACGGTGGGAACCACTGAAGTGACGCGGTGGGAGGGGCATTGAAGGGCTTCGTAGTTCACCTGTGCCTGATCATTGCCACTCACCCCAGGACAACCACAGGCAATTACTTTGCAAATTATCTGAGCCCCTTACCTTATCAGTTAAAATAAAACCCAATTTGAGATGTGTGCTTCCTATTGTTGCTGTAAGGATTAAATGCAAGGAGGAGCTCAGGAAAAGCAGAGTAATCGTGCTTTGACAACAGCTACAAAAAGCAGCTGAAGACTGGCAGGTAAAGCCTATTTGTATAATGTTTATTCGCGGATATAAGGTGAGGATGATGATGATAGGCTCTTGAATTTGTCAAACTTGGTTTGAACAACCTGTGGGGGGAAAGAACCTAACTCTGAGGGTGTTTAAGGCAACCTGATTGTCTGAGGTGGTGAATTGCAGAAAGGGTCGCCTGTGTGCAGAAACAGCGAGAAAGTGTGGCCGTCCCTGAGGTCTCCTTCCCCTCCCTGCCCACCCCTGGGAGAACAGCGGGCCTGGCAGGGCCCTCTCTCTTGGGTTCTGCCCCGTAGCTGCTGTTTCCTAAGGCCGGGCTGACGCTGGAGTTCACTTTGCTGGAAACCACTGACCCGGGGGTCACGCCCCAGTCTAGTCTCCTTTGCAAGACCGACAGCCACGTGCTGCAGCAACGTCTGTAACTCCTCCTCCGTCACAGCGCTGCCACTCTCGACTCACCATGTCCCGGAGGCCTGTCCCTGCCACCCGCGTCTGAGACTTGGAGGGTTGTTCTCGTCCCTTCCCCACCCCCGGCACCTCCCCAGCGACAGCCGTCAGCAGTGGCACTGTTTGGGGGCATGTGCTTTTAGTTCAGCATCCCGGCCCCTTTGCAGTCCAGGCTCTGGGACTGCTGTCAGCGGCCACGGATGGAGAACGGGGAGAGACGAGAGACGGAGAGACGCAGCCAGGTGCAGGGAAGGGCCGGAAAAGGCAGGAGCGGGCTCCAGGCTCCGCACTCTCGGAATCCCTGACCCTCCTCTGCTCCCTGCCCCCCAGCAAGGCCCCTGGAGGGAGGGTGGTGGGTGGGATAAGTCTCCGGCCTGTGCTGAGTGGGTTGAGGGAGGAAGTGGGGAGTAGCAGAGACGTGGGTTTGGGATCCGGGAGGGTGCGGAGCTGAGAGACCAGGCGCTGGGGCGTGGGGAGGATGCAGCCCCCTGCCGAGAAGCCGCACGTGCTGCAGACGCTCCTAGTGGCCCCTCTGCCTTCTCCCCTCCTCTTCCTGAATAGCTGAAGGCTATTTTAGGGGGCAAAGTGGGGTGGGGCAGCACTGTGCCCAGCTAAAGAAGTGTACCTCCCAGGCCCACGTACAGATGGGGAAGCTGTGTCACTAGGTCATGGCGGTATGTGTGTGTCATGTAGGAGGAAGTTTGGGCAGGACTTCAGGTAATGCTCCAGGTGTAAAAAAAGGGCAGACACCGTTTGTTATCCTCTCTCCTCCCTTTTCCTACCCACGTCACAGACAGGAGGCTGAAGTCGTAGCAGCCCTCTTGCCTGGGACTCCGGGGCGACAGGGTCAGAGCAGAGGGAGATGAGGCAGCGATGCCATGTGGCGTCCACTGTGCCAGCCCAGGATTCTTCATGAGAGGGAAAGGTGACAATATTTTGCTTGAGCCATTGTTCTTTGCTGATTTTAACCTGAGGGTAGAGAGATTTGCACTGCTAGTGTTGTCTGCAATTTACAGAACTGTAAAGTCGCTTAGATAAAATGAAAGGCGTAAACCCCACAGAATGAGAAAATCCAGGGTGAGGCAATGCCTAGTGTTCCATCGGAGACACCCAGCAATCATTCCGGTCTATTCCAGAGTTTTCCATGGTCTCCGTTGTATCTGCCACATCTGAAAGGCGTATGACCCTGTCGCTCTGCCCCTTTTCCTAGTCTGAATGCTGCGATGATTTTGGTCACTTCCAAACCGTTTTACCCTTTTATGGTCCTCTTAGTTTCCAGAAAGCAGGACTGCCATTAGTTCCTCTCGGAGCCTCGCTCCCGTCCAGTGTGTGGGCTCTACCGGCAGGGGCTGTAAGTCAGCGGTGACAAGCGCTCCTTCCTTGTCCCCTGGGGGGGGGGGGTAGATATTTTTGGATTAAAGACGGATTCCTGCTCAGCTTGTGTGTTCTGGCTTGGATGCCTTCTTGGTGACAGAGTGATCGTTTCCACCTGTAATATTTTCCAGGCACCCCCGAGGCCAGCGATTAGTGGCCTCCACACTCTTGCTGGGTATGATCCTGCGTCATAGACGCATTCTTGCAAGAATTTCCGACCTTATGTCCACACTGTCTCGAGTGAAAGCTATAAATCACGTGCATCTTTAATGTGGCTTAAAGTCAGCGTTGCGAACGTGTCTTTCCAGACAACCCTAAAGGTAATGAGAGGCCGCGTCGCGGAGGCCCAGGTGCGGCAGAGAGGACTGGGCAGTCTTGCGAGAGCTCCCGGGTCGTGCTGACTCCCTCCTGGCCTTTGGCGCCATCGATCGAGATGTCGGGATGGCTGCTTCTCTGCCTCAGCTGCAGATAAACAGCTGCTCTTCCCGCCGGCTTTTCAGCCCAACAAAGGTTTAGTGAGCACCTGCTGTGTGACGGCCGAGTCCTGGGTGTTTATTCACTGTGGCGACCGAGAGAAGTGTGGTGCCCGCCCCAGTGACACGTTCAATTATAAAAAACACGAAACAGTCACAGCTGAGTGTGATGCAGCATGTGAGGAACAGACAGAAGTTTCCTCTGGAGCACAGCGAAGGCGTGTTGGGGTTTGGAGGGAGCTTGGGGTGGGTGAAGAGGCCGGGTCGGGCCTTCAGGGAAGGGGGTGGGCAGGAGGTGAGGACGGGCCCTGCCTGGGGGAGAGGCGTGGCGTGGAGAGGCGGGGTAGCATCCTGGGTATTTAGGAAGTAGAATTGGTAGGAATTCTTTTACTAATAGCTTATATAGAGGCCAGGCGCGGTGGCTCACACCTGTAATCCTAGCACTCTGGGAGGCCAGGGCAGGTGGATCATTTAAGCTCAGTAGTTCGCGACCAGCCTGAGCAAGGGTGAGACCCTGTCTCTACTATAAATAGAAAGAAATTAGCCAAACAACAAAAACAGAAAAAATTAAGCGGGCCATGGTGGCGCATGTCTGTAGTCCCAGCTACTTGGGAGGCTGAGGCAGGAGGATGGCTTGAGCCCAGGAGTTTGAGGTTGCTGTGAGGTAGGCTGATGCCATGGCACTGTAGCTCAGGCAACAGAGTGAGATTCTGTCTCAAAAAACAAAAAATAGCTTATATCTAAGAAATGTTATAAGTTACCTTTAGTAAAGATGCTGTCATGCATTTGTTGGCCTGTAAAAGGGTTATTTGGGCGTGGAGGAGCATATGGAAGTATACATGCTAGATTGTTCACTTAGGTTTTGGGGGGCATTAGCTTGGGTTCCCCAGTGAATCGGACCTAAAGAGCCAGTAGGCTATATATACACACACAGCGTATGTACACACACACACACACACAGAGGGAGGTTTACACAAGGAATTGGCCCATGTGTTTATGACGGCCACACAGTCCACAGATCTACAGCCACAAGCTGGAGACTCAGGAGAGCTCATGGCGTGAGTTCCAGTCCAAGTCAGCGTCTGCAGAGAGGAGACCAGTGAGGCCAAGAGAAGGAGTTCTCTCCTACTCTGTCTTTTGCTCTAGTGGAGCCTTCAGTGGACTGGCGAGGCCTGCCCCTGTGGGGGTGGGTGGCCTGCTTTGCTCAGTTTGTCTATTCAAAGGCTAATCTCATCCAGAAACCCCTCACAGACACAACCAGAATAACCTTCAACCAAATACCTGGGCACCCCATGGCCCGGACAAGTTGACACATAAATTAACCATCACAATGGGGTATGAAGGAGGAGCCAAGCCCAAAACACCAAAAACCAAACCAATAAAACAACAGTTTGGTATGTTCCCACCTAAGCATGTGTATATATGTAAGAGAGAAAGTTAAGAAAAAAATAGGCTTCAAAAATCATTTGGACCATTCTTCTCATCTCGTGATTAATTTATGTCATTGCTTAGGCAGACGGCTGATTGAGACTAGAAATGGCTAACTGAATGTCAAGGGTAAGTATCTGATTCTCTACTGGTAGGAGTTCAAGAGTTCGCTATCAGTCTTCCAGCACCTGTTCGCTTATGCCTGATATTTCTGTAACAAGTTTTATAGTCATTACAGAGGAAATGTGACATGCAAATTACTCACTGGACAAGTAGCACAGGGACTTAAATTCATACTAAAGTGTAAATGGCTACCACCAGATCTGTGCACTGACTTTGGGAAGAGGAGTGGAAGGAGCACTGAGTCTGAAGGACATAGAAGAGGGTTCGTGACACAGTGAATTGAGGGTTCAAGGGTGGAAGTTGTAAAGAAACTATTTGGCTTAACTATGGTAGTCCTAAGAGGTAGCTGTGATATAAGAGAAAGAAGGGCAGATCTGGGTTCGTTGTGTCACTCAGTGGCTGAGTAGCTTGGGCAGGTGACCTAACCTCTCTGGGAGTAAAGATAGCTATGTCCCATGGCTGTTTCAGAGGTCAAGGTCATGACCCATGAATGCCAAGCACAGGGGACAGGTTTCTCCCTGCTCCTCCCTGCCCAGGGTGCTGGAGCGTGGGCTGCAGGTTTCCCCTTTCCCTTTCACACGTGAGCACACAGCAGGGGCAGCTGGCAGATCTTCCAATTTGCTGGCCCCACTCTGCCCAGCCTACAGGGACCTGTCAGGGACCGGCCTGGCCTGTGTCTGTGTCAGTGACCACAGCCAGCTGGGAGAGAGCGAGGGCGCTGGGTCTCTGAGAGTGTGTGTGTGTGTGTGTGTGTGTGTGTGTGTGTGTGTGTGTGTGTACAGAGAGAGACAGAGGCTGCAGGCGAAGCCCCAGCACGGTGCTCAGCACATAGTAGGTGCACAGTGTCAACAGTTCTTCACGCTGATGATGATGATGATGGCGAGGAGGAGGAAGCCAATCACTCCCTGGCAGGCTCTGTCTGCAGGAAGGATGCCTGCGGGGAAGTGAACTTTGCATGCCTCCTTTAACGCCCACCCAGCTGGAGAGGTGCTCGGCACGTGGTCCTTCTCCGCTGTGGGGCCCAGTCCTAGTCCTTGCAGAGCTTTAAGCCCCACAAGAACCCAGCGCTAGCTTCTCTCTGCACCCTGACCTTCTGGTGGTGCCTACTCTGGTCAGCTGAGGTCGTGGTTTCCCTTGCTCCCTTCATTGCTCCATGGTCTGGAATGGCCTCCCTGTCCCACTGCTGCCTCCACCCAACCCTGTCCCTCCCGGCCCGGCCCCTTGGCCGGTAGCATCGTCACTGCCTCCCTGTCTGCAGCTCTGTGTTGTCCCCTCGTCCGCAGCTCTGCGCTACCTTCCACAGTGACAGGGGCCGCTCTGAGCGCTGCAAAGCCCTGCCCTGGGCGAGGGTGCCCGGTGCCTGCGCGCAGGGATGCGGGAAACAATCCGCTTTCTGCCGGGGACCCAAGAACAGAGGTTCCATGTCATCATAATAAACGACTGACAACTTGGTGTCAAAATCACCAAGCCTGTGTCCTTGCACGTTGGAGATGAGGCGACAGGACCGTGGTTGTGTCTGGTTTCGAGGAAGAGTGAGGCGGAGGTCACACAGGTGGCCCCGCTGCTGTCACTCCTGCTGTGTCGGTGCCGTCAGCCCTGCTGGGCTGGAGCTGCGCTTGCCCACGTCCGTTTGTTTGCTGTTTCCAATATTTAGTGCCTAATGAAATGACAAACTATGTCGGATGCAGCTGTCTTGTCAACGAGGAAGCGAAGTAATTAAGTGTTGCAATGATTCTGCTTCAGTGCCCCAAGCTGTGCTTGCCGCGTGTAAACGGAACGGCTCTAAACGATCCCGGGCTGGCTTTGTCATGGCCTGTCACGTCCTGCAGGAAGGGAACTCCACTCTCACCAGGACCTTCTGGACTTCATATGTCAAGGATGACAAACGGACCACGCTTTCCTCCTTAATAATGATCATTTGTCGCCCGCTGGTGGCAGGGGACTAGGCCGGAGCTGCCTGTTTGCCTGATGTGCTGAAGACGGCGCCACTGGGGTGAGGGACAAGCTCCTGAGTGTGCGGGGTGGAGGCCAAGCTTGGTAAGCAGCAGGTCTCAGGGGACGGCTCCTCCCGGTGTCTCCAAGGCCCAGGCGCGCCCCTTCCCCCAGCAGCTCTCCCCCACCCTTTCTGCATTTCTGCTGCAAAGACCGAGTGCGGGTTCCTGGCCTGTGAGTCTGCTGAGGGTTTGCCAACCCCGAATAAGCGACTGAGGCAAAGATCTCAATCGGTGCGGGTTTATTAAGCCAAAGTTCACGAGCATGCCCAAAGTTCACAGCCGCATCTGTGCCTGTGTTTCCGGAGCAGGGTTTGGGGAGTTGGCTTTAAAGGGGACAGGACATGCAGGAAGGACACAGGAGGACACAGGCGGGTGGGGAGGCAAGCGCTTACAGTTACGTTCTTGTGAGGCCCAGGAGATCCGTATTTTGCATAAGACAAGGTGAAAGTTAGAAGAGAAATAAGGAGTGAAGGAAGCATCAGTTGTGTATACGTCCTGGAAGAATGTTCCATCTCGTTTTGTCTCTCTTCTGCACCTGGGAAGACAAACATGTAATCAACAAGTATTAGTGTGGGACCCAACAGACTTTCGCGTTAGGCTAGATTTAGCCTGTCCACTCAAAGTTCCACTGGCATGTCCTTGTTTAGGGGAGGCCAGCCGGGCCTTTCTGCTGCTTGCTCTGCGGGGCAGTCCTCGTGGGTGTCTGAGGCCTTCGCCCTCCCGTGGGGACCTGGCCCATGCACAGTGTGAGTAGCAGCTGCTCATGCGGAAGGGCTGTTGCATGACTCAGCCCTCAGGCTTGCCTTTCCTTTGCGTGAGGAGTTACGGGTGGTCCTGAGACTTTTATTTTCCTTTACAGGCTGATGTTTTATTTTGGGGTAGTAAAATATACATAATAATGTTTATCATTTTAACCATTCATAAGTGTACAATTCAGTGGCATTAAATACCTTTACAATGTTGTATAACCACCAGCACCATCTGCACCAGGGGTCCTCAAACTTTTTAAGCAGGGGGCCAATTCACTGTCCCTCAGACTGTTGGAGGGACATTGGAGAGTGCGGCGCACATTCCACACATACGCGCTGTGGGCCCGGGACGAGTCAGCTGCTAAGCAGGACAGGCAGCGGTGGCAAAAACACCCGGCGGGCCAGATTAATGTCCTCGGCGGGCTGCATGTGGCCCGCAGGCCGTAGTTTGAGGACGCCTGATCTACACCCTAAACATTTTGCCCCCAACAGAAACTCTGTACCCCCTCAACACTAACTCTCCCTGCCCCGCCCAGCCCCTGGTAACCTGTACTCTACTCGCTGTCTCTGTGCATTCGCCTGCTCAAGGTACCTCATGGGTGGATCATGCAATATTTGTCCTGTGTGTGGCTTGTGCACTCAGCATGATGTTTCCAAGGTCTGTCTGTGTTGTCGTACCTATCAATGGTTCAGTCCTCTTCATGGCTGTATAATATTCCCCCATATGGACAGACACCGGGCTGGGTTTTGGAAAGGACCCAGGCATCCACGGCTCAGCTGCAGCCTCAGACCTGGGTTGAAGCTGTCATTGTTGGCACAAATGCCTGGACTCTCTGCTGCTCTTTCCCCTGAAGACATGGCTGACCGCTTCTCT
Source organism: Mirza zaza (assembly GCA_008750895.1). Lineage (NCBI taxonomy): Eukaryota > Metazoa > Chordata > Mammalia > Primates > Cheirogaleidae > Mirza > Mirza zaza. The sequence goes on along the minus strand of VSMD01015250.1, from coordinate 57,245 downwards.
GTCTGTTCTCTTGGACTGTGTCCACCAGCAATGGGGTACTCCGAGGGCATTGCAGTAAAGAGCAAGGACAATGGACCTTGAAAATCTAGAAGAGACTAAGAGCAAGTTATTCCCTGGCGTTGGTGAAACATTGATAAGATGCTAGCAAACACCAAGTGGGAAATCTATTTGCTCTTAGACAGCTAGTGCCACAGAGCAGCCGTGTATCTGTTGCCATGGGGATAGCAAGACGGCAATTGCTCAGTTAATCAAGGTCTGGCTGGTGCACCTGCAGGGCTGAGAACTGCAGGCCTGCCCTGATTAGTTGGTGTTGGGGGAGGTTTAGTGTCACTCCATCAGGCCATGCCCCCACGCCGAGCACTCCCTCCCCGCTCACGGCGGACTGGGATCCTTACCTGGAGTGAAAATGATTTGTCGCAGTATCTGTGTTGCTATCATCTGATCATAAAGTCACTGAGCATTTGGCCTCAGCAGGACCAAAGACCCCTTCTCTTGACAGATGAGGAAACCGAGGCCTGAGGAACACTCCTGAAATAGTTACACTTCCCAAAATGGTAATGGCTGATGCTATCTTCTTAAAGATATCACTAATGCTTTATTGCTTTGAAAGGAGAAAAAGATCAAGGTCCAATAAAACATTGTACAACTTATTACTGGATGCAGAGGATGTCACATTAAAGCTGAGAACAAAGACAGATGAAAATGGTACAAATGGACTTCTCCTAGTGCTCAGAGTGGTCAGGAATACCAAAGACTGTGTCAGGTTAGGATTAGGTTCTCTGCTGGTGACAGCAACCCAGCCTTAGAGGCTTAAACACACAAAGGTTTATTATATCACACACAAAAAAATAGTGCAGCGACAGGCATCCCAGAGCTGGTGTAGTGTCCCCACGAAGTCATCTGGGAGCTGGGCTCCTTCTGTCATCTGTTTTGCTAGGTGTAACTTCCAACCTCAAGGCAACCTCACAGTCTGAGATGGCTGCCAGAGTTCCAGCTATTACGTCTACAGTCAAAGCAGCAGGAAGGAGAAAATGAGGAAGAAGGGCTCCCTCAACTGGCTAAGAAGCACTACAAGAAGTCCAACACAATACTTCTATTTGTCCTATGGTCCTATGGCTACAACTAGTTTCAAGGAAGGCTGGGGAAGGTAGTTGCTATTCTTAGGTGGCAGCGTGTCCTGCTAAAAAGCAGGACCCTGTTACTAAAGAAGAAGAGAGAACATCTATAGGAAGGAACTGCAGTCTCTGCCACTTGCACTAAGTCAGGGACCTGAAGCGGGTCTAATTTGTGTTAGGGTGTAGGTACCACAGGTAGCAAATAACCCGCCATTTGCTTCTGTATTATGTTCTCTTGCTTGGGAGAGTGGAAAATTTTCAGTTGACCCTTATCTGACTCCGCACCTGCCATCTCACCTCTGCTAGGGTAATTAAGTTTAGAAACTAAGGGGAAGGGCGGTGGTGCATGGCACACAAGGGCCCACAAGATACAGCCGCTAGCCCAGGGTCGAAACTTCCTGGACCCCTGAGGCGCCTGACATGCTTCACGTACCTAGTGAAATGCGCTCGGGCTTAGATCACAGGATGCAGGATGTATGTCAACTAAGATTAATGTTGCCCGCAGTTAGGATGCTCCAGAGGCTGCTTCTCGGCTGAATCTTAGCTGCAGCCGGTGACTCCTACAAAACCCACCTCAAGGCTCCAAAACTCCCCGATTATGCTAAAACAAGATAGAAATGTAAGATTCATGCTTTCTCTCACTTTTGTAAAAGTGCTTGCTAATTAGATTTTTTAGAGCGTGGTTTCTACCTGTAAAAAGGGGCTGTATTTCCTAGCTCACCGCTACTTTCCGTGCCTGCCACTCTGCAGGACAGGAGTAGTCCTGGCCAGTAAATACTCACAATTTGACCCAAATCTGTTTCTAAGGTGGTCTTTTCTCGCACTCCGGACCATAACAGTTTGGGCACGGTTTGGTCAGCTGCCCACCTCTGCTGGAGGCTGTTCGTCACCTGGCACCAGCAGTGCCGCTGGGGGACCCTGGAGGAGCAGGCATGGCCAGGCGTCCTCGACATGCTGGTGTGTCCCACGCAGCCCTCGGATCTTTGGTGCCCGCTTCTCTGCATAGACCCGCCGGGAGGCGTCATACCTTGCGCTCGTGCCTCAGTCTGTGCTGTTCGTAGCCTTTCTGACCAGCGTGGCGTTCTGTGGTTGGGTCCGGTAGAAGCACCACTGAGACGGGAGTTCTCGAGGGCGTGCTCTTGGGCGAACGGCGTAAGGGGGTGCGGCAGCACGTCCAGACAGAGGCGGAAGCCAAAGGAGCAGACTGACTTCTGCCCCAACAGGGCCTGACCCCCCTGACAGGGGGCCCAGGACTGTGATGGCTCAGCGCTGTCCCACCCTGTCCTGAAGTTACAAACGTCTGGAATTCTTCTCAGCGCTCTGTGCTGCTGCCTTCCACGCTGCGCCTCCCGGGGCACGACCGCCCATTTGTGCCACGTTAACTTTCACCCTGGCTCAGAGTGAGACACATGCAAAGGCAAACAGCCAGACCGGTTGTTAGCAAAGGAGCTGCCATCGGCAGACAACAGCCGGGAGTGGCGCTCGCCTGTCTGAATAGGAGCACGCGGCAGCACACCCCTCCTTTGCAGAAAGCACACGCAGGTGGCACAACTGCACCTGTGGGCCCTTGATCGCGCTCTCTCTCTGCCCTGTTTTTCTTTTCTTTGTTTTTCCTTTTGGAAGCGGGCGTTTAGGGCCGGGGCTGGCACGGCTGAATGGCGCTGGCGGTGCCGGCGCCCGGGCTGCGTGCGGTCGTGCGGCTCCCCACAGCCTGGGGGTTCCTGCCGCGTCCACCTCGAGCCCTTTTCTCCCTGCAGTTGAAAACAAGTGCCTGATTTTTTGCCCCTTCAGGATATGAGGACAGCTAGTTATTGTCATGCAACCTTTCACAGATTTAAAAGCCCCAAGCGATTCTTCCATAAGGATATGAAAATTTCCTCACGGGGCCCATTTTTCAACTGAACACTTTTTTGGGTTTCCTTGACCCTCTTTGTCCTTTTTTCAGTGTGCGATGATGTTTATCATGGCATTGTTTACGGTGAAAAACCAGAACCCCCCCATGACCTTCGGTCTGGGCTATTTGGACAAACGCCGGCACGTGTGTACGTCGCGATGTTGCACCTCTCACAGCAGAACTTGCGTGGCGTGCGCTGACCTGTGTGGTTGACCCCAAGGTATTCCGAAGCGGGGAGAGCTTGTTGTAAACAAGATGACATGGTACGACCAGTTAAAAGGAAACACACGTGCACACTCGGAGCCTACGTGTGTGCGAGCTGGAATGAACCCGGAGCAGGAAGAAGGCAGAGACTCTGGTGAGATCTAGCTCCCTGAGTAGCGGTTGGGGCAAGCAGCAGAGTGGAGGAGTTAAGGGAAATTATTACTTTTTCTAGAAATATTATTTGATTTGTTAAAGCGATAAGATATCAAATTTAAATTAATAAAGCAAATGAATTGCTTCGAACCTTGAAGGGTGGGGTCCTCGCACTGCAGCGTCACCCTCGCCATGGTCCTGACAGATCGATTACGGTAAACCTTCAGACACTTTGGGGGGGGTGCTCTTAAACGTTCCCCGTCCCAGCCCTGGAATCAGTCGTTTCCCTAAGGAATGTGGGTTCCTTTCCCAGGAATGAAATTTAAAAGCCAAAGCCTGGGTGGCAGGTGCGTCCATTGCTTTTGGGAAACAGCAGCTTTTGTTGCTGTTCCCAGGCGCTCTGAATGGGCAGAGCCAGGTTGTGCCGGGCACCCCCACCTGGCCAGTCTCCTCGCCTTACAGGACACCTGGGCTCGCCCTCGCGTGGACGCCCTCCGCCCCTTGCCTGGCTGGGCCCCTTCCTGCCCCTCCCTCTGCATGGCTGCCTTTCTCCGCCATCCCCTGCCTGCCTGACCATAGAGACACCGCCCTGGTTCTGCTCCAGTTCCAACAGCTTGTCTCAGTCGCCCTCCTGGCGTGGACGCCGTCCCGCCGTGCTGGGCTCTGCCAGCCCCTTGCCCAGCTGCGAGGGGCTGTTTCCTCCCTGCCTGGGCTCTGCCGTCCTTCTGGGGCCAGTGCCACCCTCTGCTTTGGGCTGGCTCATCCCTGGGGAGGAGGCAAGGGAAGGAGAAAAGGCGCCCTGGGCAATTCCGGACCTAACACGCTCTCAGCGACCTGATTTCCATCCCGTCGCAGGCCCGCAGCACATCACGTCCAGACAGGCGTGGTGGCTCCTGCTGTTTCCCGGCTGTTCAAGTCAGTTGTTCCCAAACCCGCTTCCCAAAGCTGCGCAGCTGTTCCTGTCGCCCGCAGAGCTCGCGAGGGAGCGTGGGCAGCCCTGCTGCGAGGCAGGGACAGAACTAACACCCAGAACCGCTGACGAAGGGGAGGCGACGTCCCTATTTGAAGTGTGGATGGATACACAAGAAAACCTCGAGCTAATCAGCTAAAAACAACTGGGACTAGCAAGGAAACTCGCTAGCATGGCCAGAAAAGTACACGGAATAACTTTCTTAACAACCAGCGGGAACCTCGGGAACACGACGGGAGAAGAGGGCTTTCACAGCGCCCCCGTCCTTGGGGTCCCGGGGCCTTTGCCCAGACTGTGGCTTCGAGAAGCCCTGTTGCGGGTGGGGCCAGGAGGGGGACCCCTTTTGTAGGACAAGAGCATTTCCAAGTTTGTGACTTACTTTCTTCTTTCAGCCAGCTCAGCGCACCCCCCGCAGCCGTGCGCCAGCCCTGCGGACTCCGCCAGGCGGCTCAGGGGCTGATCGCCCCAGCGGAGTTTCGGGGCCCTTGGTCAGGGCAGCCTGGCACGGCCCCTCCGAGGGAAAGGACGCATTGTCGCACTTTTAGCCGGTACCACAGGGAAGGAAGCGGGGTGCCCGGCGGGCCTCCCTTCTGACCTGCGGCTGTCGTGGTCATCGAGGCCTCCTGGCTTCCGGGGTCGAGCACCACCCCTGGGCTGGGTCATCCCCTCCCAACTTCCCTGGGGAGTCAGTGAGCTGCTCCGCTCTGTGGCGTGTCCTGCGTCCACCTGCAGAGCACAGCTGCCGTCGGGCTCTCGTGACGCCAGTGGCCCTCTCGCCGGGAGATGCCAGGCGGCCTTGGCGGACGGCGCGTCCTCCGGGCCCGCTCTCGAAATGCGATCTTCCGGCCACGCCTTAGATGCCCGTCCCAGCAGCACCCCTGTGCGCGGCCGGGCCAGCCCTGGCAGTCCCACCTCGCTGAGCGGGGCCATCATTTTGTCCTGGCTTCTCAGAGCCGTCCCAGCGGTGAGCTTGTCCCTCCCCACCCTGGGGTCCTTGCTAGGGTGTGAAATCCTGTGTCCCACGTGGGAAGTAAAGTCCACGCACGGGAGGCCACCGTTCTCCCAGCCTCCTGCACGGGGCCCCAGCAGACCAGACCAAACCAGCGTGGAGCCGCTGAGCCAAAGGCCACGTAGACACACTGGACTTTGACACGGGGCAGCTCTCAAAATACAGGGGATTCCAGTCATCCTGAGTTAGGGTAATGAGGAAGTCCCCTCCGCTTTAACAGTGTTTGGAAAATAGCTTTGAAATGACCAGCCTGCTTTTCATTCTCTGTTGCTGCTTTCTTCAGTCCTTTTTTGCTGATAAAGCCACACTCCTCTGCTCAGCTCATAGGGTACTCATTCCGTGGTACAGCCCCACGGGGCCAACGCCGCTCCCCTCTGCCTCCTGCCCTTTCCGTTCGACTTTTTGGACTCTTAACTCCATGTTGGCATCTGCTTCCCAGAAAACCCACACTGCAACAGACATCTATTGTTAAGTTTACACTTAGGTGTTTATGTTGTTATTGGTTTTGCTGTATAAATGGAGTACACTTTAAGCTGGGTTTTTGTTTATACCTATGAAAGCTATTGACTTTTCTATGTTCCTATTCTAACCTTCTACTTTACTAAACTTTTATTGTTTATGATAGTTTTTCCACTGATGTTTTGGGGTTTTTCACATATATAATCATATCACTTGCAGATAGTGAGAATTCTACCTCTTCCTTTCTAAAAATTCTAATACTTCTTGCTTTTCCCTGCCTAATTGTACTGGCTAATACTCCAACATGATGTTAAGTATTATAGTAATGGCAATAAAGGGCATTCTTGTCTAGTTCTTGACTTTGGCGAAAATCTTCTAGTGCTTTCCATTTAATATGATGCCAGATTTTCCATAAATATTCATTAATTCCTCTTTTATTGACTATTTAACATGAATGAGTTTTGGACAAAATTTGGATTTTGTCAAAGGTCTCTTTGCTGATTGTGCTTCTCAGTGCTATTAATATTATTGTTTATACTGCTGAATTTCCTAATAATGAATTAACCTTGAATTTCTGGAATAAACTTTGCTGGATCATGGTGTACCATTTTTCAGTGAGCTATTGGCTCCTATCTGCTAATGACACGAATTAAGATTTTTGCTTTGATGCTGATAAATGAGATGAGTTTGTATTTTTTTTTGGTCTACATGTGTCATGGCTCAATGTCATGCTTACCTCATACAATAACCTTGGAGAAATTCCTTCTTTGTCCATACTTTTTTGTCCATACTAATATAAGTAACATTGGGATTGGCCAATCTCAATGGTAGAATTTTCCCGTGAAAGCATCCGGGCCTGGTTTGTTTTGGCGGGGGTGTGGGGCGGTGTGGAGCTCTTGACTACTTTCTCTGTCTTCCTCAGAATTGCCTACTGGTGTCAGTTTTGGTAAGCTGTAATCTTTGTTGAATATTATCCACTTCATTCAGGTCTTCATATTTATTTGCACAAGTTTTGCAACATAATCTCACATTTTTTAAAGAAATTATGTTTTGATGGATATTTTCCAGTTATCATTTTTTATTTTGTATATTTGTATTTCCTTTCATAATTAGGTTTGCTGGTAATTTGTCTATTTTGTTGATATTTTTCACCCAAAGAACTAAATTTTTGATTTACTACTACTTCTACTGTTTTTTCTTTTTTCCAACTCTTTAACTTGTTTTATTTTTAACTTTTCTCTTTTGCTTTCTGTTAGCCCACTCTGTTTTGTAGCTATTTTTGAGTTTGTACTTAATTTATTGCCTTTATTTTTCTACTTTCATTGTGATAATAATTTTATACTATACATTTTCCTCTAATTACTGCTTTTATAGTATCCCATTGATTCTGTTACTATGTTTTCATTTTATCATTTTCACGGAATTGTGTAAATTTATTTTGTAGTTCCCATTTGTCCTAAGAATTGTTTCATAGTATCTTTTTTCATTCCAGGTAGAAGGACGTTTTTTGTTTATTTTATTATTAATGTTACTACTTTTGTTGCATATGTTCAGAGGATGTTGTTTGTACAATTTCCATTCTTAGAAACGTACTAAAGTTTTCTTTGTGGCCTAGATATGGACAATTTGTGTGAATTATCTCACACTATTATTTAACATTGCTAAATAGCTAATGCCAATTAGGTGAAAAAGAAAAATAAGGCATATAAATTAGAAAGGATGACACAAAATTATCATCATTATCAGATGTTATAACTGTTCAGCTGAAAAACTCAAAAGAACCAACAAAACAATCTATATAAATATTAGGTAATTCAGAAATATGGTTGTGTAAAAGAAATTAATGTATCAATACCCTTCAAATATTCATAACGTATAATCTATGTACATATAATTTACACATATATTACATATAAATTAGAAGCATAGTGAGGGGCTAGTTATATAGTTTGTAAATATTTGTGTGCAGAAAGTGTACCTGCCCTACCCATGCAAAGACTCTCTGGAAGGAGGCTGGGCGCGGTGGCTCATGCCTGTAATCCTAGCACTCTGGGAGGCCGAGGCGGGCGGATCGCTCAAGGTCAGGAGTTCGAAACCAGCCTGAGCAAGAGGGAGACCCCATCTGGCCAACTAAAAACATATATATAAAAAATTAGCCAGGCATGGTGGCACATGCCTGTAATCCCAGCTACTCGGGAGGCTGAGGCAGGAGGGTCGCTTGAGCCCAGGAGTCTGAGGTTGCTGTGAGCTAGGCTGACTTCATGGCACTCTAGCCTGGGCAACAAAGTGAGACTGTTTTTCAAAAAAAAAAAAGACTCTCTGGAAGGACACCCAAGAAAGACACAACACTGGTTGATATTGGGAGGAGAGAACTAAGAGACTCAAAAATATCTTTAGGGTGAGAGCTAAAATTTAATAATGTGACCCTTCCCTTTGTTCCACAGAAATATTAGGGTGCCCAGAATATCAGGGTATGTAGGGAGGAAAGAGATCCAAGGAAAAAAGTTAATTAAAATCAGAATGGAAAGAGAAGTGCTCTGTGCTTGGTGTCAGAGAAATGAGACTCGCGCGAGGTGAAGGCCCAGGGACAGGGAGGGACAGCAGGGGGAGACCAGATGGAAGGCGGACGACTCCTGATCTTTCCGCCGGAAAGAAGAGGCTGTCTGGGGGGAGTGGATTATAGCAAACTCTAGAAGCAGATTTCATTCCTAAAGTTATCTCTGAATAGGTGGTGTTCATGTATTAGTTTTCCTGAAGCAGTATGGAAAACAAGCTGGTGCACTTAGGTCTGCAGAATTAAATGCACTTATGTCTGCGGAATTAACGACAAAAAACATTGCTTGGGGACCATTCTAAGGGCTGAGCATTTGGGAACTTTATTTTTTTTACAGAGAGAAAATTCACGTGTTTGCTCTTGAAGCTTTAAAAGCCTTTTTATGCTCTTGCATTAAACAGCGTTGTTAATGGAAGGAGAGCTTGTTTTTCTCCAATAATGGTCTATTATTGCTTCAGAAACTGACGTCTTTGGAAATGCAACGGTTTCTCTTTGCCAGCCCGATTCCATCGTCGATGGAGCCGCCTGCCTGGGTCTCTAAGTGCTATTGCCAGACTTTTTTCCCTAAATGTGGAAAATGCATAGCCACTTGGAATTATCCGGAGAAACTGACGACTCTGAAGAGGAAGCCAAATTATAAGCATTTTTGCTAGCACTTTGAGAGCTAAAGCGATTCCTCAAGCATGCCACTTCCACGGTGCTTCATGGAAGGCTGCTGGGCGTGGGGCCAGAAGTCTTTAATTAAGCCCTAGATCCACTGCTAACTTGCTCCGTGACTCAAATCACCCAGGCCTCTTCTATCTCAGTTTCTCATCTGCTGGAGCGGAGATTAAGCATTCCTATCTCACAGGATTGCTCTGAAAGTTAAAAACAAAATCCCATGTGAAATCAAATAGCAAGTGCTTGGCGTGTGGTAGGGGTCTACTGAATTGAAATCTGGACGCCCTTAAGGTTTGGGGCAATGGCCCCCATGCAGTGGTCCCCCCTGTCCCTTAGAATCACCTGGGAAAACAACACAAAACCCTAACCCAGGCAGAGCCCCGTGTCGGCCCCAGGTGCTGTGCGTGGTCCCGCCTCAGCCAGACCCTGCCGCAGCGCTGGGATCCGCAGGTCCGGAGGGGCTGGAGCGGCGACACCGTGACCGGCAGGCAGGTCTCCCAGTACAGCCCCAGGAGCCGGCGTCAGCAGAGAGAGGGATTGTGCCGTGTCACACACCGTCACACACAGCACTGCGAGGCAAGGCTCCTTCAGAATTTATCATCTCAGAATGAGCCGCGCTTTATAACCTCCAAAAATGAAATACCAGCTTTGTCAGGACGTAATTTTCAAACAGAAACAACTTGTATTTAACCCCAGCCCAACCCCCCCCCCCCCCCCCCCCCCCCCCCCCCCCCCCCCCCCCCCCCCCCCCCCCCCCCCCCCCCCGCCGCCCAGTGGAGCTCACAGTGTGTTTTATGTGACACTTTGTCAACACCGCAGAAAGTTTGCAAGGAAAGGTCCCCTCAGGGTTTGGTACCCCTGGGCAAAGCTCTCAGTCTGCTCTGAAGGTCCCCACGGGTCATTTGGCCAATTCCCCCGAGTCTGGAGCGTGAGCCACACCAACGCCACGCACAGGAACTGAAGTTCCAGGCCAACACCAGGAGAACGGGGGTCGCACAGAGCTGCCCTGGCATTTGAAGGGCGGGTCGAGAGCACAGGTGGAGGTGCCACCGTCCGTGTCTAGATATTTAGAGACTACCAACCCAACTCACACGTTGTTCAAGGAAGCATGTCCTATTCTCCTACCGTGACCCCTGCCTCTGGAAGGCAAGGTTTGAATTTAGAATTCTTGGGCTCTTCGGGGTCTCATGTGGAAAGGTGGTCGCACAATGACCGCTGGCTGTGACGGCCCGGTCCCCAGGTCTGCCCCTTCCCTTCTCCCCTGCGGCATGAGAGACCGGTGCCTGTGGGCGGGACACCTCGCAGGCCCGCGGCCTCATAGGCAAACACCCCTCAGCTCCTCCTGGGGCCTCGGGGCTGCACCCCAACGTGCATTTCTGTGGAAGTGTGGACCTGAAGCAGATTGGGGCTGTCTGGGCAGGAATTCTGGGGTGCTGGGCACCTGTGGCGTGGTCCAGATGGGCAGGGGCGTGGGCTCCTGGGGCACGTCTCCTTGGCACCCACCCACGGGGAGGGTAGTGACCGAGGGAGGCCAGAGCAGGGACCCAGGGCAGCGTCCAGGGGCAATGCTGACTTAGCACAGCCGTGGGTGCAACGTGGGGTCACCCAGGATACGGAGGAGTCGCCACGGGGGTGGGCTCGGGGATGTGCTCCTGGCAGATTGGAAACAGGATTGGAAAGAGGGCTCCGAAGACGAGTGGCAAGGATCCAGGCACACAGGGAGTGGTGGGGGGTGTATTGTAGACAGAAGGGAAATCTCATGCAAGGGAACGGAGGTGTGAGAAAACACACAGTGCTCAGAGGAACCGCATCTGATTCTCGAGGACAAGGATGTGGGGGGCGCAGGCTCGGGGGAGGCTGAGAGGTGAGCCGCGCGTGGGATCCCCGCCTGGGCCCTTGTGAATGTCACCACGGAGGGGACGGGGAACAGGGAAGGGTTGTCATCAGTAGATTGGAAGCAACACTCTATAAATAGGAGAGGTCACAGTGTCCTTGGGCAGTGTGTTTTCACACATGCAAGAAGTGCTCTTACAAAGTGAGCAGTTGTCGCTGTGCTCGCAAAGTCTGTGAGGCAGACTCAGGCTGTGGCGCAGACGCGAAAGCCATCTGATGCTTTAGAGAGATCCTATTAATTTCTGTTTGTAGTTTTGGTTGTTTTTTTTTCCCCCCCAGCTACAGGATAACAAAGCAGCTCGGTTCCTGCACAGATTTTGTTTTTAAGACCTGCATTTATTAGATGTTTTTATAGCACTGGGAGCTTTTATAGGGCTTTACAAGCCACAGTGCTGTTCCAAATAAATAAATCCAAGTCCTGCTCCAGGATATTGAAGACAAATAGCACAGAAATCTTTCTTGTTCTCATTTTCATTTGTTTTATCTGACAGGCTTGTAGGAGTGCTTATTGGCGGTATGAATCTGAACGGCACAGGCCCCTGCAGGGGAGGAAAATGTGAGTTTTGAATATGACTTTTCCACCAAACAAAGTGAAGTGGCATTTAAATCCGCCGTAATCAACCCCACAGGACATATCTATTGCCTGGGAGAGGCAGCATTCCTTTGTAACAACTGTGCTTTGGCGTTGGAACTCCTCGCTCAGAGCGACTAGAAATGAAATGGTTCGGAGGGTGGCAAGAGGCGCTCGGTTCTTCCCTCCCTCCTGGCTGACCTGTCTAGGTGTCCACTCGGCCGGGAGGGTTCAGGGAAGGTGGAATCTGGGCACTGAGACCCATTCTTCTTTCCCAAGGTTGGATTCGGTCTGGCAGGAGAAGCAACTCTGGCGGACAGGAGCCTTGGACGAGATGCCTCCGCAGCCGCAGGGGGTTAACCGTGAGGAGAGCTGGCCGGAGACGGCCCACCTGCCGAGCGAGTCAAGGGGGAAGGTGGAAAGAGCCCGGGTCTTTGAGGATGTCCTTGAGTCACTGGTTGGAAAGTGTAATAGGTTAGAGAACACAGTGTTCTTCCTGCTACTGACAGCTTCCTCTCCAGCAGAGGGGCAGGTGGCCTGTTCCGAAGGCCGCCACGTTTCTCTTCTTCCAGGGTCTGTAAGCGGGTAGTAATGTCCTAGTGTTGAAGTGACAGAGGTCAGCTCAGACATCTTATTGCCTAACCTGCTAGGCACTGCCTGCCCGCACACAGGCACTCTCCATGCCGGAGCTGGTGCGGTGAGCACTGGACTGCGAGTCCACAGCCTCAATTCTAGGTTGCACTTTGCACCAGCGCTGCGTGGGCTTGGGAAGGACACAGTGCCTTCTCTGGGCCTCAGTCTTCTCATTTGTAGAAAGAGAGGTTTGAAGAATACTATCTCTGGGGTCCCTTCTGGCTCTTCCGGTAGGCGATTCTAGAAGCCTGCACCCCACCTGTGTTGTCCTGACTTGCCTGCTCCCCACCCCAGCACTGCCTGCCCCCTCTGCAGCAGAGACACAGGTTTCTACCCTCTATGCCAAGAGAGGGGCCTGGCCTAGTATATTTGGACCTGGGTTAAGTAAGCCCTAATGACATGCGTCCCGTGAAATTTTAATCTGGGTCTTTTGAGGGGTTTGGGATAGTGCTAGCCTGAGACACTCCACAAGGCTCAGAAGTGTTGTAGAATCACACCATTTTGCCAAAGACGTTGCCCTATAAATAATGGCAAATGTGTATAGAGTGGTGCTCAAGCTACCAGTATTATCACAACAGGTACTGTTTATCTGTGCAAAGAGTGTGCCCAGGGCCTTTGCAGGTGTGCACATTTGCTTGTTGCTGTGCATTTTGAAGAAAGTGATGTTTCAGGAGAAGGCAAACCCTAGAGGGCAGGCCTGAGTCTCGTAGATCTCTTCTGGTGTCCAGCACCAGTATTTTAGGAGTTAATATGTCTGCCCCTTGCCCCCTGCCCACCAGCCACTGCTGACCTTTCTTCCTTAGCTCAAAATGGCTATTCTCCTTCCTGCCTCAGGACATTTGCACAGGCTGGCAACTCTTCCTGGACCACTCCTCTCCTGCCCTGCCCACCCCAGCCTACTTAACTCCCACTCATCTTTCAGGGCTCAGATGCATCCATTCAATGTTCATTGAGCACTTACTACACACAGGGCCTGGGCTAGGGGTTGTAAAGCCCTCCTTGCCATCCTTACCCTAGAACAGAGCCAGTCTTGGTCTCTTCCTTAGGTGATTTTATCAGTTTGCAATGACATTTTGCTGTGATTCAGTATCTGATTAAAGTCCGAATCTATCAGACTGGGCAGTCAGACTGTTGTGGGCAGCCACCCTGTCGCTGTGTTTGTTCTGCGTGGGGCTGTCAGCACATAGCTCAGTGCCTGGCATGTGATAGGAAGTGGGTAAACACTTTTTTTTTAATGAATGAATAAATAGTTGGAGGGGTTTTGTTATAATCCAGTCAGCCAGCAGGACACGGACGAGCTTGTCTTTCAACAGGGATGTTTGCAGGGACAGAGAACCCTCCCCAAGCTTCAGATCTACATCCACGGACCTGAATGTGTGCTCGTGGTCCTAGGCTGAAATCCTGGTCTAAAATATTGGGATTTGTATGCCTTAACTTAAAATTTCTTCAATTGTTACTTGGTATTTTGGCCTTAAAAAAAAAGCACCTGTGCAAATGTCAGGCTTTTGTTTGCTGGAGAGATGGTGGGCGTTCGAGCTTTGGGAGCGAGCCCGGGTCTGCTGTGCGTGGGGAGCAGTGTGCCAGCTGGCTTTGTTCTCAGTGGGTAGATTGTTCTGGAAGCTAGGAGGAGATAGACAGGTATTCCCCAGAATTAGTCACAGAAGAAATGTCTCTGTCACAGGGCTGCTTCCTGTAATTGTGCCCAGGAATCTTTGTTAGGAAAGGGTGAGTGAAATGCAACACTCGTTTTGTTTGACTGAATGAAAGCAGTTAGAGCTTCCTGGGTACAGCAGTATCGAGAAATTGTGGGCTTGGGTTTTGGGAAGAATTAGGAGTTTTTTTTTTTTTTAAGAGATGGGATCTTGCTCTGTGGCCCAGACTGGAGTGCAGTGGCACAATCATAACTCATTGCAGCATCAAACTCCTGGGCTCAAGCCATCCTCCCATGTCAGCCTCCAGAGTAGTTGGGACTACACGTGCCTGCCACCACACCCAGCTTAATTTAAAAATTTAAAAATTTTTAAATTTTTTTGTAGAGATGGGGTCTCGCTATGTTGCCCAGACTGGTCTTGAACATCTGGCTTCAAGTGATCCTCCCACCTTGGCCTCCCAAACTGCTGGGCTTACAGGTGTGAGCCACTACACCCAGCCAGGACATATATTTTATGAAATTGTAATAATCATTGATGGACTTTATGACCAAAAGCTTACACCCGAGACTCTACTGATTCTTCCCCTGCTCAACTGGGACCATGCAGCTGCACATTCTGTGTGTGTGGCTCTTTATTCCTTTCAAAAGACTAGATCATTTCATCCTTATGACACCCCTGTTCAGGGTGGAGGCCTATTTTACAGAGGAGGAAGCAGGGGTAGGACATTATGTGACTTTCCTGAAGTCCCACACCTACTGCGGTACACCTGGTCCTAGAATCTAGGCCTCTACGCTCTTTCCCATGCTCCATTTTCTTTTGAAACCAGGATAAATGGAGATGAAAGAGGGCACTGGGGAGGGTTGGGGGTGGACCAAACAAACCCGGTAGGGTAGCTCCGTCCCCAAACCAAGATGCTGTTTGGTACAGACTGCGGGAGACCAGAGCCTGGGGGAGCAGCTTTTGAGTGTGCACTTTAGGATGGCCGGACCCTGCCTTTGTGGGAAGACAGCAGCAGCAACATCTTTTCTATGCGATTCAGAGAAAAAGTAGGGCTTACTCGTGGGGACAAGAGTGTTGGAGACCGTCCACTAAGCACATTGCCTTAAATGTGCTCTCAACTGGGGAGTGGTTTTACCTCACCCACTAATTAAATTTTAACAAGTATCTTCTCCTTCTAAAAGCTTTGCATCATATCTGGCTGGGATTTTAAGTGTATAATTCACATTCATCCATTCACTCAGCAAACTGATTACCCTTTTTACAACGCCTTGCTAAATCCCATAAGGTTTGAGCCCTGCAGTTGACGACGTGTAGAGCCACATGTTATAAATATTGCATTGTTGGAATGAAGTCCACTTGTTCATTTCTTAAATATTTTCTGAATGTGGGGCTGGATTCTGCTGGCTAGCATTTTATGTAGCATTTTCTTGCACCAATATTCGTAGTATTAGTCTGTAATTTTCTTATCTTCCTACTACCTTTACCAGGTTGGGACATCAGTGTGATAGTGATGCTTCCTAAAAGGAATTAGGATGTTTTTCTTCATGTCCAGTGCTTTGGAAAAAGTCGGTATATGTGGTAACACTCAGAAAAATTTGAAGACAGAGACTGCCCAAACTTCAAAATCATTGTAAGCTAAAAGAGAAAAAAGTCACTAAACCCAAGCCCACAATTTCTCGTGCTTCTGGCTCACATCACCCAGCGAGGCACTGCGGTGAGCAGAGGCAGATGGGGGACAGCCGAAGGTGGGGGGAAGGGGGATAGTGAAGGTCCTAACATTGACCTCGAGCCACCACAGGAAGGTGACGTCCGTCCACCCTAAATCTGAAAATCCTAAAATCATATCTGGGTAGATCACAACATGGACTGCCAGGGAGGAACTCAGGAGATTGCATGCAACCTGAAGGAATGGTTTCTAAATGCACAGCTTCTGGGAGGAGAAAGACAAATGGGAAGGAAGGAAGGATGTCTTTTGAAATTAGGTGCTGAAGGGGAGAAGCAGCAAGAGGGAAGGCCCTGTGAGATGAGAGAGAACCCAAGCAGGAGGGCGCCCAAGCTCCCCGTCACCATCCATGCACGCACACACGCACAACACACACACACACACACACACACACACGCACGCACACGCCCAACGCACACACATGCACATGCACACACATGCACATGCACCTGTCCACTCAAGTATCTGGACTTCACTGACAGAACAGAGTGCCACCAGGTCAGGAATCTAGTAAAATATGCATTGGCCACAAAAATAAGCAAGAGAAAAGATTAATAATCCATAAAATGTTAATTATGCCCCAAACCAGAAAACTGTATTCAACACATATCAACTGAGAAAAGTAACCCCCAGAAAAATTATAAGACAACACTTCGAATGGAATTAAATATACTCAAAGATGTATTTGAAGATGTAAAAAAAACTTTTGAATCAGAATTTCAAAAAATAAGGTAATTTTTTAAAAACCAGGAATAAATGAAAAAGAGTCGATTGAGTTCAGAAAAAACTGGAAAAAAAAGACAAAAATATCTCAGAAACAAAGAATAAATGATAAGACTTGCAAGGGAGAGGGTATTCAAATGAAAATTTAATAAGGGGCATTGAGCAAAGGCAGGAAAACAACCAAAGGAAAGAAAGTGAGAAAAAGAAAGAAGTAAAAAGGGTTATCGAGCTAATAGTAGAAAAAGGATAGGCAAAAAAGGAATATCATTTATATTATTGTAGTCCCTGGTGAAGAAAGAAACAAAACTCTTAGAGCTAATATTTTTTAAAATTATAATCCAAGAAACATTTCCAGGATAAAAACACTGAATCTACAAATTGAAATGGCCCACTGAGTGCCCACACAAATTAGCACTAGAACAATCAACTCCAAGACATGCCTACTAAAACTGTAAGATTGCACAAATAAAGGAAATATCCTTAATGCCTCCAAGAAAAGAGCAAATAACTTATGAAGGCAAAGGATTAAACAGGTGTTAGACTTTTCAAAAACAGCATAACTAGCAAGGCAACGATGAAGCAGCATTTTAAAAAATGTAACCCCTGCCTTTTATACCCAGCCAAGCTGTCCTTCAGTGCCAAGGCTGTGAAAAACAGCTTGCAACATACATACCGGAGCTCAGGGAATGCCGTACCCATCAGCCCTTCTGGAGGAACCGACAGCCTCACTTTAGGGCAGCAAGGGCATGCAGCAGGGGTGACAGCAACTGCCACTGTTGGGCTTCTGCAACCTTCCACCAAATATGCCCAGGAACTCGCAGTCCTAGCACACCTTCCAGGTGGTTTGAGAAAAGGGACCCTGAAATCCCACTTGGTGAGTCACGCATGTGCCTCCTCCGCACGTTCCACCCCTGCAGAGGTCAGCTTTTGGTCTGCAGCACCCCCACAACTTTAAAATATTAATAATAAAAGTAATAGTGGACAATATGTATTTTATCTACTTTATATGAATTATCTTATTTAATCACATGAGTCTTGTTTAGTTGTCTTATTTACTTTTTTACAACAACACTGTGATGTTGTTGTAAAACAACCTCCTGGCTCCATTCATAGATAAGGGAAGTGGAAATTGACAAGTGAGATAGCTCATCCAGAGTTACAAGGCCCGAGTCGGCGGTGGACCCAGAAGCCGGTCAGGTCCTGCCTCTGCTCTTACCGACCCGGCTGCACCGTCACCCATGGCGATCACCCTCGAAGAGCAGGATATGGAGCCATTATCGATAATGCAAGCCACAGTATGAGTTAGGTCGTTAATATCAGCAGCTCGCATCTCTGTAGCTCTTTATAATCCGCGAAGCCCTTTGGTGTACACTGTGCTACTTGATGCTCACAACAACCCCACAAAGTAGGCAGTGTCACCCCCAGTTTGCACAGCTGTCAAGTCTGTGTTCTGTCCTCTGTCACAAGCACAGCCTCCTTGACACCTGGCTGGGAGCAGGGCACTAAGGGAGCAAGGGTATGAGGAGAAAATAAAATACATATGCGTGTGTATACAGAGGATTATTTAAAAGTAAATATCTAAAAATGGAAGAAAAACCAAACAAATCTAACACTGAATGTAGTTTTATGCTAAAACTCAGGGGGAAAAAAGCAGCATAGTTCAAGATGAAGTTTGAATGAGGCCTGTGGTCCCAATCTGAGTAGGACTAGAACAGCTCCTGAAGGAACGAACTGGATGCGTCCCCTGCTTAGTTGACTCTGAGCTTTGCTGCTGCTGTTCTTTCAACATGGAACATTCCTCCTTTCCACCTTATCTGTCAAAACAGACCTTATCCTTCAAGACCAAGCGCAAACATCACACCCATCATATGCCTGTCTTAATCTGCCAACAGGAAGGGAATTTTGCCTCTGAATTTCTGAGCACTTTTTTTGAAAGCTAAAATCGATGTTACTTTTATTATCTTTTTTTACTTTTTAGTTGAAGTTTATGGCATATACGAAACCTTAAAAGACAATTTATAGGCCGGGCGCGGTGGCTCAAGCCTGTGATCCTAGCTCTCTGGGAGGCCGAGGTGGGCGGATCGTTTGAGCTCAGGAGTTCGAGACCAGCCTGAGCAAGAGCGAGACCCCATCTCTACTATAAATGGAAAGAAATTAATTGGCCAACTAATATATATAGAAAAAAAATGAGCCGGGCATGGTGGCGCATGCCTGTAGTCCCAGCTACTCGGGAGGCTGAGGCAGCAGGATTGCTTGAGCCCAGGAGTTTGAGGTTGCTGTGAGATAGGCTGACGCCATGGCACTCACTCTAGCCTGGGCAACAAAGTGAGACTCTGTCTCAAAAAAAAAGACAATTTATAAAAGTTGCTTGATAAATTGAAACAACACTAACGAATTCTGAATGTTACATGCCTGCATAGCCAAAGTCCTCTTAGTTAAATACTGAATTTGATAGGTTCTACCATGCACGTATTTTACAAATACTCTATTTTTTAATTAAATGGTTTAATCTGAGATAACTGTAGATTTACAAGCCATGCTAAGAAATAACACATTCCCTTTATCCATTTCTCCCCAGCAGTAACATCTTACCGAACTGTGGTTCAGTGTCACAACCAGGATATCGACATTGGCACAATCCACCCAGATAAGTCAGATTCCTCATTTTACTTGCGCTCGTCTGTGCGTGTTTATTCTGTGCGGCTTTATCACGTGGGTAGGTTCACGTCTCCCCCCCACAGTCAAGCACAGACAATCCCATTGCCACAAAAACCCCTCTTGTGGCGCTTTCATAATCACACCCACCTCCCTCCTGTCCCCCCACCCTCCTTCCCTAACCCCTGGCAACCACCAGCATGTTTTCCACTCTCTAATTTTGTCATTTCAAGAATGTTATGTAATGGAGTCAGACAGTGCAAAACCTTTTGGAATTGGCTTTTTCATCTGAGCACTCTCTAGAACGGCAGTCATTATGTCTGAGTACTGCTCGTTACTTAAGGATCCTGTCCCTCAGTCTCCTCACCTGCAAAGTAGAGATGATGATGTCTACCTGATAAGACTGGTATCTGTCACTTGGCGTATTTTTGGCTGCAAGGGGATTGTGATGGATCATTTGACTCACGGGCCATGTTGGGCTGTGAGCCTCTTGCAGCCCTCTGCTAGAGACCCTTCTAGAACACACCAACATTGCTGTCTTCTTCATCATCTTTGTGGGAGACCAGAGGCTGAGTTGGCCTGGAAAATTCCCTATAAACTGGAAAGTTGATTGCTAGTTACTCTTGATGGGGAAGGGAACAGGCACTAAAAGAAAATGGCACATTTATGGGGCTGGCAATGTCATGGTAGGACCTGGGAAACAGTCAGAGACGGGGGTCCTGGAAACAGAACAACAGAGAGAGGGATCCTGAAAATGCCCATCAGAGATAGGAATCCCAGGAGCACAATATCAGGGAGCAAGATGCTGGGAACACCCATCAGAGAGAGGAATGCTGGGAAGGTTCATTAGAGAGAGGGCTGCTGGGAATGCCCTGGGGGGAGGAAGGGAGTGGGGGGGAGAGGGAGAGAGGGCTGCTGGGAACATCCATCAGAGAGAGTGATACTGGGAATGCCCCTCAGAGACAGGGATGCTGGAAACATCCGCCAGAGAGAGGGATGCTGGGAACGCCCCTCATCCATCAGCGAGAGCTCCTCCTTCTTGAGGCACCAGGTGCCTGTGACCCCTGTCTCTGGAGTCCTTATTCAGTGCACACAGGGAGGATCTTGAGATGTTTAGGACATGAACTGGTACAGACAGTAAATGTTATTAATTCTCTGAGAAGTTTGAGTGTGATAGATTCTTAATCTTACCTATTTAATTAAAGTTCACATTGTCTTTTGACAGCTGGGTAAACACACTTTATCATTCCACCCAAACCTCAAATGCTCACTGTAGAACCTCCGAGTCACACGGTAAGAGCCAACATTGCTTCTTCCAGGTAACTAAGCAAATATTACAAAATCCATATCCATAAGAATATGCTCCACCACATCTATGCAGCTTTTGATGTATTTGCTCATCACGTAGGGAAAAAAATAAAAAAACTTTTTGCACTTTCAATGCTTTCCCCCAAAGAACACCTCTAACCAAGCAGAAGCAATCTGATCTGCCAGTTGGAATGATATAAGTGGAATTAAATATTTTTAAATGATGTCTTGATCGTTGTTGAAATTCTTGGGCCTCTGCTGTGACTTGACAGCTTGGTAATTACTAATTTGATTTTATGCTAATTGAACTGGATTCTCATTTTCCTGTTAAGCTCTAAGACATGTTGGCTGAGTCGGGGCTGCTCCTACAGCCAGACTCAGGAGTGCACTAGGCAGCAGCAGGGGACAGCGGGGGTCTCACGGGCTTTCCTGCCCCGGCACCTGCTGCCTGGCGCCTTCCGCAAGGAGGTGCGCAGTAAATACGCGTTGCACGCGTAGAGCCTATCACAGGGAAAGCGATCGTCGAAAGGGGGGATTAGTGGTTCTTCAACCAGACAAGCATTCACTTACGGCTGGCCCTGAGCTGGTGGAAGGAGTGTAAGTTCTAGAATAAAACACAGCCAGGTTCACATCTTCTCTTTGACACTAGCTGAGCGACTTTGGGAAAATGAGTCAACCTTCCTGGGTATGTTTCCTCGTCTACAAATAATGTACCTGCCTTGGGGTGTTGTGTGTATTTAAAGACTCTATGTCAGTACCTGAGCCTGTGTAACCGCGGCACATATTCAAGAAATACCGGCTTCATTTTCCTTCCTCTTTTTAAGCATCCGAATGTCTATTTTCTGCTATTTTCTTACATTGCTTCAGTCTCCCCATACATAGTCGGTGGCATCATTCGGTTAAGCTTGACTTTATGTCAAATGCTCGGTTACGTGCTGTGCACGAAGAGAGGAACAAGCACAGCTGGGCCCTCAGAGGCCCAGTGGACCAGGGCCAGGGTGCGGCAGGAGGCGTGCCCAGGGAGGGGGAGGCCAGACTTCTGGGGGGGCCAGGGCCCTCGTGGCACACAGCAGACAGCCGGGAAGCATCAGTAGGCCTTCCAGCTGCCATGCACCTTCCTACCCCTGCCCCTCTGTTAGTAAACACTCCTATTCTAGAAACAACTGATTCTGGGGCAGTTCCTGGTAGGCAACACACCCTGCCTGAGTATCTGTTACCTTTCTTCTCCCCAAACTGACTCCTTTGCACAGTAGAACTTAGAATGCAAGTTCTAAGTTGTGTGAAGTGAAGATTGCATGTGTAGCAGATGGTGGTACTCAGAAATAAAGCCTTGCTTGAATCTCTGTTTTCAGTCTTTTGGGCATGTACCTAGGAATGGGGTTCCTGGATCCCCCAGGGGGAATAATTTGAGGAAACTGTTTTCCACCCTTTCCTTCTTTTCGTGACCTTGGTCAACTTGAGCAACTGGCTGGGCATTCTGTTGACTGTTCCCCAATCTGGGCTTGTCTAATATTTTTATCATGATTACACTAGGTCAGAAAGGTGTTTCTTTCTTTTTATTTTTTCTTTCTTCTTTTTCTTCTTCTTTATTTTTTTAATAGGGACAGGGTCTTGCTCTGTTGCACAGTCTGGGACTCCCGGCTTCAAGCGATCCTCCTGCCTCAACTTCCCAAAGTGCTGCGATTACAGGCATGAGCTACCAGGCCTAGCTGGTCTTGGGTGTTTGAAGAGACTACAACAGAGGCGAAATGTACTTCTCATCACGCCACATCAGTACATGAGTACATGAGCACATCCACATCATATCAGTGATGACATCACTGGTAATGTTAACTCTCATCACTTGGTTTGGGTGTGTGCTGGGTTTCTCCACTGTAAGTTACTGTCGCCCCTTTCCCTGGCTTCTTCTTTGGGAGTGGGTCACTCAGTCTAGCTGCTCTCACAGGGAGAGTGTTAAGCTCCACGTCCTAGATGATAGCGTGTGTATTTAATACTTGGAATTCTTCTGCAAGGAAGATCTGTCTCTATTCCCATTTTGTTATTTATTCAAATGTTTATTAATATCAGCATAGACCTATTGGATTACATTTTAGGTTATATTCCAATATTACATTATTTATATTTTCCCCAAATTGTTCCAGCTTCACTTCTTTTCATTTGACCCCTGTGTCCCTTTGACATGCTTCATCCTTTGGTTTTTTGAGCACTCTCTACTTCCTTCCTTTCTTTCTTTTTTTTTTGGAATAGGATCTTGTTCTGTTGCCCAGGCTAGAGTGCAATGATGAGATTATAGCTCACTGCAACCTCAAACTCCTGGGCTCAAGTGATCCTCCTGCCTCAGCCTACCAAGTAGCTGGGAATATAGGCATGAGCCACCACACCTGGCTAAATTTTAGTAGACAGGGTCTCGCTGTTGCTCAAGATGGTCTCAAACTCCTGATCTCAAGTGATCCTCCCACCTCAGCCTCCCAGAGTGCTAAGATTACAGGCGTGAGCCACCATACCTGGCTAATTTTTAGTAGAGACAGGGTGTTGCTGTTGCTCAGGGTAATCTCAAACTCCTAATCTCAAGTGATCCTCCCACCTCAGCCTCCCAGAGTGCTAGGATTATAGGCATGAGCCACCGCAGTTTTCTACTTTCTGACATTACAAGATACTTCAGGCTTATCTTGTGTTTTCCCTGCTCCAGCCCTAAAATTAGTATTTCTCCAAGGATTCATACTTCCTTTCATTGGAGAATTATATTTAGAAATCAGGCTCTTGACTGTGCGTGTAAGGTGCCTGAGTTTTGACAAAAGTATAGTAATATTCCTCAACTACCCCCACCCCACACAAACATAGTCTGAGGCCCTAGCAAACAGGCCAGCGTTGATGGGCACAGACCAAAACCATTATGTCCTGAAGCACAGGTGGTTGGTGCAGAGCTTGTGTCCCGTTACTGTCACGCGTAGACATCCAAGAGCCCCAAGTCTCAGTTCTTCACTGTGAAGTGGGGCACAGGATGGGCGTATAGATGCCAGAGCTTGTCTCGTAAAGACCTGCAGCCTCTTAGGCTGAGTTCTGCAGTGCATCTAGGCAGGCTCAAACATGCCCAAAGTTATACCATGCTGGGATATGGGTAGCAGTGGGTGGAATTTTCCCGAACCATGTCAGGTTTGGGAAACAAGATGGCCGGGATCACAGGCCTGAGTGTGCGGTTGAGTACGGAAAGGCAGACAGGCCAGAGGGAGAGATGACCAAACTCAAATCCCAAACAACGGCCATTCAGGACTGTCTTTGTAGGACAGTGGGCCAGACCACTGGAAACTGGGGCCACTTCCAAAGATCCAGGCTGTCACTTGCCATGTCCTGGTGGAGCTAGCCAGGTGGGAGTGGGTCAGACTCAGAGCAGACACCAGATTGGAGCTGGCACATCGGCTCAGGTGGAAAGGGGGCGGGGGCTGGCACTGGTGCTCGGAGAAGTCCAGTGCTCAGCAGAACCTGGCACTGAGCCGTGTGCTCGGCCCTCTGTCGTGTTTCCAGCCAGGTGTGGCCGAGGCAGGTGCTGCTGTGGGAGACAGTGGATCCGAGCCCAGCAGGGGGAGCCCTATAGGAGGCCGAGGTTCTGATCTCTGGGGTAGCTCTGATTTCCTCTCTGAGGAGCTACCTCCTCTTTTGACAACTGAATTTAGAGTCCATGCTATCCCCAGAGCATCAGAATATAAAACTTATAGCAGAGATGTCCACATATAGCCATGGCAGGTGGCAGGGGTAAGTTCTGTTACAGGAATTGGTAAATTTGGATAACATAATTTGGTTCGCTACATATCTAAGTCTACACAATAAGGAGAGCTTTGTAGAGGTTCATTATGCATAAGTTTGGTTGGCCTAAGCCCTGGAAATTTTCTGGTGCGATTTTAAAAGTTTCTCATGACATCTAAGTTCCCTGGAGTCATTGCCTTTATTTTATGAGTCTGGTAAGAAAACATTTGATATTTTAAAGACTTTTCCTTGGCCTCAAAAGCAGCTTCCAACACTGAAAGTGGATGGAGTCCCCCCGGCATTGTTTGTGCCTGGGCGACAGCACAGCTTCTGGAAGGGTCTGTGTCAATTATCTCTCAGCAGGGCTGGCCAGAGCTTCTGCGGACTGCACTGTGGGACCAAGATAAGAAAACAATCAATTTTTCATAATTAAAAATATTCCCTACTTGATTTTCAAATGAGGAAGAAAAAAGAAGGCTTTTGTCCAATATATTTATACATACACTCTTAAAATCTGACCATAATGTTCATGTTAATTCATTTATCAAGTAATTCAACAGACATTCGTTTTTAGAAAGCCGTCCGTGCACTTTGCATAGCAGCTGCCCTGTGCCATGCTCCGCACTTGGTGCTGGGAAGAAAGCATGCAGTCCCTGCCATCACAGTCTTTCCGTCTTATGGGGCGAGAGCTAAACAGAGGTCTGAGGAGAGGGATGGGCAGAAGCAGGGGGACCTGCAGTTACAGCTCTGAGGAGCGCCTTGGGTAACATACTGGACATTGGCGATAGGATTGGGTCCTGGTCTAAAACAGTGGACTGAGCACATGCATTTCCTCTCCTGCCTGCAAAATTTCCACTGAAATGATATTAAAGCAATATAACATTAATAACAAAAAGGAAAGAGTGGCATGGAGGATGACTATTAGGAGGCAAGAGATTTTCAAGGATTTCAAGAAAATGGATGGCAGACGGGGTTGTACCAGGGGTTGAAGCAGAGTGGAGCCCGGATAGCTGCAGTGGAAATGGTAGCTGTCCCCTCCCTGCCAGCCTAGGGGTGGGGCAAGAGACGGAGGGGACATGGGACCCACACGCTGTGTGCCAGCCATGGTGTTGGCTCGGTTTAAAAGAAGAGAAACACTTACTAAGAAGCTGAACTGCCTTTCAGGGAAGGACAGGATCTCCCAACCTGAGTTCTGCACACCAGAGGAAAGCCATCCTAAATTTGGTACGAGCGAGGGTGGGGTGTTTCCAAATTTGCCCACTTTTCGCCCTTGAATCAAAATAAAGTTTGCTACCTGCATGTGTTGACCCGGAGCTCACCTATCTGGTGCCCAGGGACCCCGGCAAAATAGAACTGCCTGGAAGGGAAGGCACTTCCTGCCAATGAGTTACATTATTCAACGAAGTCCTTCTTTCATGAATAGAAAAAGACAACAGAATAGCACCATACATTTGGAAAAATAAACATGTAAGAGAAAGGCACCAACAGGAACAACTCCTAGAGGAAACAGAAGATAACTTCAAGAAAATACACTTGGCATCTCAGAGTAATTTAATAAAATCCTCTTTCCATAAGAACCAGAGGCCATGCAAAAGGAAAACAGAAAAAACATGGCTGAACTTCCGGGCAACCCAGCCATGGTAGCTCTTTCTGTTTTCCTCTGAGAGAAAACTCCAGAAGAAAATGTGGATTATATCAGGACCCACCAAGTGGTTATACCCTGGGCTAGTCCAACCTTGGCAACATGGGTTGAAATCTGTTTTCAGATTTCAAATGGTTTTTATTGAGGTATGATTAGCAGACTGTAAACTTTACTCACTGATGTGTACAAGCTAATTAGCCATTAAAGCCTGAGGTTTAAGTAAAGGGGTTTTGATTATAAGATATCTCTTAATTTTTCAAAAACACCTTTAATTTCTCCTGCCCCCAAAGAAATTTAAGTAATGCAATTCTGCACATTAACAGAGTAAAAGAATACAGTAATATCAATAGACACATGAAAAGCATTTGATACAATTTAACATCCACTTATGGTTTTTCTAAAAAAAAAAGGAAACTCAGCACACAGGAATTAGAAGAAAATGTTTTTAATGTAATAACAAATATCTGTTAAAAAAGAAAAGCCCTACACATGTCATCTTACTTAATGGTGAAGCATTAACATAATTCCTGTTAACACCCAGGGGAAAAAAAAAGCCAAGAATACACACTTTCACAATATAATGTAATGTACAAGAAGTTCTAGCTAGAGACATAAGAATAGGAAATGCAAGTTTTAAAGATTAGAAAAGAAGAAACTAAACTGTCAATTTTTTTTTGCAGATGAGATGACTGTTATGTAGAAAGTCCAAGAGATTAGACAATTAGAATTAATAAGAGAGTTCAGCAAGATACTCTATTTTTAAATTGAAGAATTGTATTTTCAAACACCATGCATCAAAGTTATAAAATGTCATTTAAAATAAAATACCATTTATGATAGCTACAAAACAAATCAAACAAAAATAAGCCCAGCTACCTAGAAATAATAGGGGGGGAAATGGTAAAAGTTACTGAGTGACATTTAGGAAAACCTACAGATAAGTCATATTCACGGATAGAAAATCCCAGTATCCTAAAGATGTTAATTCTCCCAACAATGATTCATAGATTTAATGTAGTTCTAATTTTAAAACTCCAATAGAATTTGTCACCAAACTCAACGAGATTATTCTCAAATTTATAGTGAAGAATAATGAACCAAGAACAGACAGGAACTGTTTGAAGGAGGACAAGGCTGGGCACTGCCCTCTGGATCTCAAAGCCCGGCACCCAGAGGTGGCAGTTTTGAGTCAGCTCAGAGAGAGACAAGCTGACCTCGGGGAGCGGAGCAAAGGCCCCGAGAGACTCACACGTGTGTGAACATGCTACTGACAGGGCTGACGATGAAGGTCATGGACAGAGGGTGGATTATTTAATGAAAGGTGTTGGAGTAATTGGTCAACCACAGGGCAAACAGCAAAATCAGATCTTTCCTTCATCCCTTATACACAAGTCCATGTCAAATGGATTAATGACTTAAAGTCAAAACTTGGAGAACAAGATAGAGGAGACCATCTTCATGGTCTAGGGAAGAGAGGGATGACTTAACACAAATCCTAAAAGAAAAGATTGATACCTCCAGCAGCCTACCTTCATCCAAACCCTACATAGAAATGTAAAAGGCAAGCCACGGATTAACAGAAGGTATTTTCAGTGCATGACTGATAAAACATCTGGATGATACAAAAATTTCTAGTAAGATATAAACAAACTACCCAATAGAAAAAAAAAATACAAAATCAATGCTTCACAGAAGAAGCACAAATACCAGATTAATATGTGAAAGGAAGAATGTCATTTAACACTCCCACCCATTGACAAAAATGTCTGGTAAGATACAGTGTCAGCGAAGATTTGGAACAATTCATTTATGTTGCTGGTGGGGGCTAAAAACGGTACAGTCACTTTGGGAAAAAAATTGGCACTATTTAATAAAGAAGTTGAAGACGCACAAAGCTTCAGCAATTCTTTGGATTGTACTTTAAAGAAAAACCCTTATACAGGAGCACCAGGAAATGTGCGAGAATTTCCACAGTAACGTGGAATGTAATTTAAAAAATCACTGGAAAAAACCCAAAAGTTCAGACTAGAGAATGAATAAAGTGTGACATATTTTTACAACGGCATGCTGCAGGCAGCGAAAGTGAACGAAGCTGCAGGTACCAACTTAGATAAATCTGCCCTAATTTGGGGCATATTCACATATATCACACACAGCACGACATCATTTTTATAAAGTTCAAAAAAAATGCAAATCTAAACAATGTATAGAAACACACATGTAGTCAAATTATAAAGAATAGTGAAAGATGGTAAATAGAGATTTGGGGGATGGGGACCCGGTGGGACATGGGGCACACGGGAGGTACTGATGCCTATGTCAGTTCTTAAGCCGGGTCAGGGCCATGCTCTTCGTTTTATGACTCGTTTCCATTTCGCAGCCTGTGTTTCCATTTCAAGGGCCTGCTCACTGCCTCGCAGAAGGAACGAGCAAAGGACCCCGACCCAGATTCATCTTTGTGATCATCAGGGAAAAAGGAAAGATCTTTAAAGCATTTAGAGAGAGACAGACAGGCAAATGTTTACACCTTCAAAGGAACAAGAATCAGACTGGTGTGAGGTTTCCCCACGGAAAAGCCCGCATGCTAGAAGACGATGAAGCAATACCCACGGTGTTACTGTCAAGGTGAGCAACACTGATTTATGGAATAGAATCATAAAAGCCTCACATTATCCCCCCTTGAATTAATTGTGCAGGGCTGGGTTTATTTTCCAAGGGGGCTCACTGTGTCCCCCAGATCGCAGAAGACAAACTCCCTGAGTTTACTCTGTCTCGTTACTTTGTCAGGGGGTGAGGGTATGGAGCACCCCGGAGGAAGGAGCCCCAGCATGCCAAGAACACTCTGTAAATATCCTCCTCCCTTCTCCAGCCTCTGAGCCTGGTGGACTCTCCATGTGGATGTATATGGGTGAGGGATTAACAGTTATAAAACCATAGTTTCCTGTCTCCTTATGCAAATCATGTTTGGTGACCAGGGTAGGTAGAATAACACAGCCTCCATCCCCCAACCAGCCTCCCTCACAACGTCCACGTCCTAATCTCCAGAACCTGTGACTATGTCACCTTCCATGGCAAAAGGGACTTTGATGATGGGATTGAGGGTATTGAGATGGGGAGGTTATCACGAATTATCCAGGTGGGCCTAATATAATCTCATGAGCCTTTATGAGAGGAAGAGGCAGAAGGAGATTTGAAGAGAGAAGCAGAGGTTGGAGTAACGGCTTGGCAGTCTTGGCAGGCTTGGAAGGTGAAGGGGCCACAAGCCAAGGAAAGCAGGTGGCCTCTGGAAGCCTGAAAAGGCAAGGAAGCAGCTTCTCCCCTAGAGCCTCAAGAAGGAACGCAGCCCTGCCGACACCTTGATTTCAGCCCAGTAAGACCCATCTTGGACTTCTGCCTTCCAAAACTTTAAGGTGATAAACCCATGTTGTTTTAGGCCATTAATTTGTAGTCATTTATTATAGCAGCAATAGGAAACTAATGCAGCAGCCTTGCCCCTCTTTTTGGAATGCGGTGTTTATTTTCTTTGGGTCTTAGTCAAATGTTTCATTTGAAAAAAATTTTGAAACCAGAGTTCTGTAACCAGCCAAACTATCCTGAAGCTTAAGGGAAAATAGAGATATTTTCCTACATGGAAGTAGTAAAAAGGTTTATCTCCGACATCTTAAAAGAAACACACACACACATACACACACACACACACACAACTACTTAAGGATGTACTCCAGCAAAAGGAATATACTGAAGACAAAGGCTTGAGATCCTAACTAATTCAGTTGTCTAACAGAAGTAAATGTCAGGATTACAGCTTTGCAATAGGTCTAGAAAGCAGACAGAAAGTAAGAGGTTAAAGAAGAATAACTTCAAGAACAAAGTAGTTTCTGTTCAACAAACTCTGATAAAGAAGCAGGAAGATCCAAGTCCTATGCTAAAGAAACACGTATTTTTCTATCAACCATAAAAAAGAATTAGAAACCCAAGGAAAACAAAAGCTGCATAAGAACGCGTGGCAGACACTGCAAATCAGCCTGCCAGCTCCATCCTAGCCCCCTTGTGGTACCTTGGAGTGTGATGGTTCTCAAAGTGTGGTCCTTGGACCAGCTGTGTCAACATCACCTGGGAAATTGGTAGAAATGCTAATTTTCAGGTCCCACCCCAGATCTCCCCACTTACGTTTGGGAACCACCGCCTATTGCATGTTGGAGGTGGAAAGACCGAAGGCTCTGTGTGTTTTCTGGGCTCCCTTACACCTCAGGGTCATCCCATGGCTGATGTCCTGGCTGGAGATGTGGATGGGAGGAGTGTGAGGGAGGCTGGTGGCCAGCAGGGTCAGAGATGCAGTGGTTCGTTTGCAGCAGGGACAGGCGGATGCACAGTGTCTGGCCTCTGTCTGTGGTGTTAGGAGGCTGGGCACAGGCCACCCGTGTTGCTGGCATAGGCTGTGCACGACACAGCGAGAACCCGTGGCCACAGAAGGACGGCAGCGGCTTCCAGTCCCCAGATGGGAGGTGAGGCGGTACTGCTCAGAGACCCAGAGTTGGGGCAGCGACTTCCTACCTCTGCCTCCCTGATCGCTCCTCTGCTCCCCGGGGCAGCTTCGCCCCAGGCTGGCTTTTCTGGTCTTTTCTGGAAGTTGGGCCTCACGCCTGGGCCTCCAACCCTCCCAACAATTTTGTATTAAATTTCTTTCTGTTTAAACTAGCCAGAGTGGTGTCTGTTCTCTGGGACCAAATCCCGATACGTGAAAAGATCATGGTTCGGACATGTTGACCTAAAATGAGACATGACGTCGAACCCTGATCGAGTATAAGAAAAGAAAATCCAATTGACCTGTGTGCATGGAATGTCCTCCTTCGAGAACAGTTCAGTGGGGCTGGCTGTCCTCGTGGGTAAGTTACCCACAAGGATCCTCACTATGGACACAAATTCTTCCATGCTTCACGTGACAGATTGCAGGCCGTGCTCATGACAGTTAGTCCTTCGACAAATCGTATGTGGTATGAGAGAAGAGCGCAAGAGGGAGTTTCTGACCAATTTGTGTTGACTCAGGACTCCTGCCGGAGAGTGGGTCTGACGGAGGCAGCGGGCAGTGCGTGGAGGGTGGGTTACCTGCGGACACAAAACCGTACCTCGCATTGCACCTGGGGACATAAAATCCCGACATGGAGACGTGGGCTCTGAGTCCAGCTGACGTCAGGCATCAACCCGGAACCAGCCGGCTGCAGCTGGCTGCTGCGGTATATTGGCAATTTCACATATTACATTCAACCCACGGCTTAAACGTCCTTGATTCCTTTTCAGAAGACACTGACGGAGGCCACGCAGGTGTGAGGTGATGGCGAGCTGAAGTGTGGGACTAGGGAGGACCCCAGGGTGTCACCACCTCGTTCCAGGGAAGCTCCTAATAATTACGCTTCCTTCTCTATGGAGCAAATCGAAACACTTTACGGAAAATAATATCTGTACAGAGAGAGTATCATAACCTCTATTGGCTTTAGTTTTTAGAAATCTGTAAGCAATTAACTGTAAGCAATTCGGTTAATTCAGAATTTAATTAACGGGAGTTCAGTATAAGGCCCGGCGTGAAAGGCAGTGGCTGGGAGTGGGCGGGGGAGGAGCAGGTGGGGGGACGGGGACTGACTCCCTTCAGCTTACGGAACAGGAAGTGACGAAATACCGCCTTTCTAGTTGGTGGAACCAGAGGTAGAGGTTTCTGGGTATTTTTAGAGTTAAAGATAGTTGAATTAATGAAGCAAAAACTATTGATGAAACTACAAATTTCCGGAAGGCAGGGAAGAAAGGCAGGGCTTAGTGTGAGCGGAGCGCTTCCTTCCTCGGCGTGGGGAGTCAACTGGAGACGGAGGCTCGTGTGTGTCACACACGCGTGGTGCTCGCAGAAGAGCTTTGGGACCCGACTGGGTGCTGGGGACAGGTGGGAGACCTTGGGTTTTTAAAATATCACTCTTGACTGTTTAATTTTTGAAAACAGTATGTGAACGTAACTCTCTCCCATTCTCTCTTTCCCTCACGTATCCAAGCCCCCTGTGGATGTTAAAGAAAAAAAGCAGCTGGTCTCTTTCAAAATTCGGCCTCTTGGAACGTGAAGGTGTGAGCAAGGCGCCAACGGCGTGACAGCAAAAGACCCTTGGGGTGGGCCCGTGACCCCAAAGGAGGCGTCAGAATGCCCCTTGCTGATCATCATGCTGAAAGCCTGGGGCCAGGGCTGTTCTCGGTTCTGTTGCTGTGTGTGTGTGTCCCTCCCCGTCTGAGGGTGGCGGCGCCCAGCTCGGGTCACTCGCAGCTGCTGGCGGCGTCCACACGGCCCACACCCACATGCGCCCCTGTTTGCAGAGCTCTGGGAAAGGTTCTCTCCTGTCTGTCTGGCTGTTTGCTTTGCTTCTCTAAATAACAGCATTTCACATTTGCACAGCTTTCCACACTCACAAAGCGTGTCTGTAGCTCCGAGGCCACGTGGCCCCCTGGATCTCGGAAGCAGCTGTCCTGGGGGGGCAGCCAGATGCCTGCGGTGGGGCCGGGGCCGGGGCCGGGCAGGGCTGGGTCCGAGGGCCTGACGCTGGGGTGAGGGGCGCTGCAGTCCCCACTTCTGCTCCAGAGATGCAGTGCCCTGGGGCAGAGGAGCCTGGTGGGGACAGTGGGAGGCAGGGAGGCCAGCTGGCCAGTCCTGGGACCCGGCAGGAGGCCGTGAGCCAGCAGAGGGAGAGCCGTGTGCAGGAGAGGGGGAGACGGCCGTCTCCGGCCATCCCCTCCTCTAGGACCCGCAGCTGCCGCCTGAACGTGTGTTCACACCTGTGGTGCCGGGACACGTGTGGACCCTTGTCCCTGCAGAGGGTGGCCGAGGTGTGGCGTGGACGGCAGGACAGGCCCTGTGTACAACCTCCGCCCCAGGCTGGAGGCCGCCCCGGGGTCTGCACCCTGCTCCATCAGAGGAAGGCTTTCAGAAGTTAAATTCAAAGTTGCTGGTGGTTTTGAGTCACCCTTTTTTCCTTTTTTCAATAGCGACTCTTGAGTGAAAATTAGGCTGCTGTGTGGGCGGCTGTTAAGGGCGCCTCATTTCCACATCGGAGAGCTACCCACACAGCAGATTTTAGTAGCACTTGAAGTGGGACCTGATTTTGCCTCTCAGCTGCTGCATTAAAATAAAATGCCCTTAAGCTGATTATAAAGATACCAGTTTGAATGTATGGATGCCATTTCCTGGGCGGGGAGACACGTCTTCATTGATTCTGAGACCTCGTGTCCCTGCATGTCCCGCCCACCGTCTGCACCCTCTAGCGGAGAATGGCCAGGGCAGGGAGGGGTGGCCATGGGAGGCGCACTGGACAGAGAGGCCTGGCTCTGCCGTCAGCTTGCTGTGTGGGTAAGCCA
Source organism: Mirza zaza (assembly GCA_008750895.1). Lineage (NCBI taxonomy): Eukaryota > Metazoa > Chordata > Mammalia > Primates > Cheirogaleidae > Mirza > Mirza zaza. The sequence continues at coordinate 24,303 of VSMD01015250.1, read as the reverse complement.
GTCACTGCTCTTGGCGGCCAGGCCTCTGTCCACGCAGGGACATTCCCCCCTGCTCCTGCCCATACGGCCGTGAGGACGGACAGCAAACTTTGTACACCCGAGGAGTGTCCCTCAGTGTACCAGCGTCCCTCACTCCGACCACTGCTTTTGCGTTTGCCCCTTCCTGAATTTTCCTTGGGCTCCTTTGAAAGCTTCCATGCCTTCACCTCCCCTCCTTCAGCCTGCTGCAGCAGCCTCTTAAGAATCTTGTGTGTCATTTTTTGCCTTCCGAGCAATGCCTGAGAGCTCTCTGGGGTCTGAGCATGCGTCTTCCGTGCGGTGCTCAGGGGCCGCCTGCCCTCCCGCCGGGTCTGCAGGGCTCTCCTCGCCTGCTTTGCAGCCTCTCCAGGCAGGCAGAGGTGCTCACTCCCTCCCGCTCCCGCACCCTGCTCCCTGCATCCCGATAACTCTGGCCTCCCTCTGCACGCCAGGCTGCAGTTTCTGGAGAGCAGAGGCCAACGCCAGCCTGTCACGGCATCCCTCACAGGCACGCAGGGTGTTTGTTGAGTGAATGAATGATCGGGCGGCTTTTGTGGGGAATGTTCTTCTCTTTCTGCTGAGCTGTCTGGCCTCACCTCTGGGAATAATTCTTGAGAACGCCTTCAGGGAGACTTGCCTTCCCTGTGGGGCCCCTGCAGGCTTGTGTCTGAGCACAGGCAGAGGATCATGTCACTGGGTTGCTTACGGGATCCCGGTATTTGCCAGCCTGATCCAGTTTCTGCCCCATGGGATGGGCCGCTCTGACCTGGCGGGGGGCATCTTGGTTTGGAGTCTTTTTGTCTCCAGAGACGGGGCTCTAATCAGGGGCCTGGAGGAGGATCCTCCACGGCCGCCGCTAACAGAAGGTGACCCCACACCATAATCCACAGAGGCTTGGGGACAGTGGATGCTGTGGTTTGAATATTTGTCCCCTCCCGAAACTCATGTTGAGATTTGGTCCCCAGTGTGGCCGTGTTGAGAAATGGGATCTTAGGGAGGTGGTGAGACTCTGCCCATAAGAACAGATGTATCCATTCATGGATTGATGGATTCGTGACTTCTCATGGTAGGGAATGGGTGGCTTTATAAGAAGAGGAGAGACCTGAGCTAGCCCGCTAGCAAGCTTAGCCCCATGGCCACGTGGTGCCCTGCCTTGGGACTCTGCAGAGAGTCCCCACCAGCAAGAAGGTAACGGTCCCTCACCAGATGTGGCCGCTTGAACTTGGACTTCTCAGCCTCTAGAATTGTAAGAAGTGGGTTATTTTTCTTTATTAGTTACCCAATTTCAGGTATTCTGTTATAAGCAACAGAAAATGGACTAAAACAGTGGAGACACACCATCAACCAGTCTGTCCTCTGCTGAGGGCTGCAAGGATGACAGCCCCTTCCTGGGGGTACCCTGCCCCCCTTCCCTGTCAGCCCCCACCAGGTGGGCATGCTCTTCTTTCCAAAGGAAGAGAGACAAAGCCCAAAGGGCACAGCAGGGCTGGAGCAGGACCGCTGCCATGCTGGCCACCCCAGCTGTCCCTTTGTGCCACCTCAAGTTAGCCCATCACCAGCAAGTGCTCCTTCGTCATCTGACCTGTCTCTCTCTCACCTCCAGCTCTTCTCCCCGCTAGAGCCCAGCCAGGCAGGCCGTTGGTGAGCTCTAGGCCCATGGGTAGAGTGAGTGCTCCAGTTCTAGTTCTGTTTCCTCCCCGGAGAAGATATTAGCTGAGTGCTTAATAACTCATCCAAGAAGTTGGCACACCTCGCCCAGGGCAGGCAGGTGTACTTCTGGGAGGCGGCGTGGTCTAACCTCATACAGAGGAAAGGCTGTGTCTCTGCTTGGCTCTGCGGTTGCTCGTTTTTGGAACAACAGACCCCATGGCATTGTGCCAAGGAGCTTTGGCTTTCCTGCCTACCTGGCCTGGCGCCTTCCCAGAGAAATTACACGGCTGTCGATGGCTTTTCTCCTTGATACCGGGTGAAGTGGCCCCATCTCCAATGTGCTGAACTCCCCAGTTTCCTTTTCTCCTGGGGGGGGGATGCAGTTTGCTGGTTTGCTGTGCCACGTGCCCTGTTTCCTCTGCTGGGTGTGTTGGCAGAGGCGGGACTTACTGACCGCTGTGTCCCCAGGGCCCAGCAGAGGGCCTGATCCAGAGCGGGTACGCGGCAGGTGTCTGTGCACGAATGAAGCGGGGAGTGAGTGCTGGGGATCAGAGCATCTGTGAAGGAGAAGAAATCAGAGGTGGGTCTGTGAGGATGGGATTCCTGGCCAGGCCCAGCCAGCCTGAGAATGGAGGGGATGGTGGCCCGGTGGCTGGAGAGAGAGAGAGGGGAGGGAGGGCAGCCCCCCCAGTGATGCTTTGCAACCCCCCAAAGTGCGTGGCAGCCTTTGCAGGGCGGCTGCTCCCCTCCCCTGGTTTCCTAAGGCAGGCGGTGGAGGAGCCCCTGGAACTGAGAGCAGGGTGTCCCCAGGGACCAGGTACCCCTGAGACTCCCCACACTCGGCAGGAAGCCAGTGGCTCTCTCTGGGAAGTGAGAGAGGGTTTCCTCCCCAAAACCAAGGGAAGGGCATTCTACAGGGATCGTCTATGAATACTAGGGGGGCTTAGGGGCAAGCAGGAAGACTGCTCTCTGCCCCCTGGTGGGCACCTGCTTGGCCCTGGCCGGCTGGGCAGCTCTACTGCCGCGAGCAGGAGAAGAGAGGAGCAGAGGTGGCGGGACATGGCGGGAGTGGGGCACTGCGGTCAGGACCCCCGCCGCTGGGCGGGGACAGTGGAGCCTGTAGGACTGAGCGGACTCAGGGGAAGGTGGCCGGGCCTGAGCTGTCCGGCTGGTGCCTGGCCCTGCCTGCGGGTGGGCCAGCTTCAGGCGGAGGCTGAGGTTGAAGAGACAGCACTGGAGCCATTGGAGCCATTAGGGTTGGGGGGAAGAGGGCCCCGCAAGAGCTTCACGGGAACGCAGGCACACGCCGGCAAGAGCATCACCGGGACACCAGCGACGCAGAGGGCACAGCCAGGCATCCCGGGTGGGACAGAGAAGCTCCAGAGGAGACGAAGGCCCCCACTCAAGGGGACTCCGTCCCTCTCGCTGCCACCCCACAGAGGTGAGCCATGGGCAGCAGGTGGGGGGACCAACGGAGGGGAGCCCTGTGGGACCAGCACCCGCCTTTTCTCCTCTGCCGGAGCTGCTGGGACCACACCTGAGTAGGGCAGAGGCGAGTTCCTGGACCAAGGCTTCAATGGATTCTCTAGTCGCTGGGAGCGGCTGAGAGGTTATGAGGTTGGTTGGGGCATCATTGGGGAGCTGCTGCCTGGTGGGGAAAGGAGGATTGGACCCAGAACAGTTTGTGGGAAATGATGGAGAAAAGGAAAGCCACCCACGCTGCTTCCTTCCTCAGTACAGGGGCTGCACGTCGTGTGTCAGAAAGCAGGGACAGGGAAGCCCCACCACTGGGGGTCTCGCTCACGCTCTCCTCTCACCTCCCAGGATCCCTGCAAGCCAGAGACTATTGGCCCTGTTTGCACAGAGATAAGCACCAAGGTCCAGAGAGGGTGGCACCTTGGCCAGGGCCACACAGCAGGCGAGGCGCAGAGCGGAGGATCAAAACACAGAGCTGCAGACTCCATGGCCGGCCCCACAGGGACTAGTGCACACTGAGCATCTAGTATGTGCCTTTTCGCTTTTCGTAGCTTTCTCTCCCCCTACTGGGAGGCCACCCTGGCATTATTTCACCAGGAAAGAAACTGAGTCTCAGACGGGGAGGTAATCACCCAAGGGCATGGTGCTAGCAAGTCCGAGGCTGGAGTTTGTGGCCCGTTAGTCCGACTCCAAGTCCAGTGCTCTTCCCGGCAGTCCCGGCTGCCCCGTGCAGAGGCCTGCAGCAGTCCGTGAGCAGGCCAGCTTGCACAGCCCGGTCTCCTCCCCGCGGAACAGGATTGCTCTGACCTTTGGGCTCAGCTGACACGCCGTCCTCTGACTGAGTTTTCTCTGATTTTGAAAATCGCTCTCCACTCCAGCCTGGCTGTTTGGGCTGAAGCCACGGGGAGCAGGCCACTCAGACAGCCCCCGGCGCTCAGTGCCCGGAGCGGGCTGTTTCTGCAGGATCTCCCTGCCTTCCGAAGATGGATTTGGGGCAATGCAGTTAAAAAGAAGGAACATTCAATCCTGGGAATGCCATTTTTAAGTCCTTTAAAAATAAAACGCCGAGGCTCCTTGTTTCTGTGAGCACTCTCGCCGAAATCCCGACACGGTGGCTCTGGGGCAGGGCCCGCCACAGCCTGCTTCCTGGGCTGAGTAGGGGGTGCACGTCTCCCCGGGCAACCAGGGTGCAGCCATGGATACCACTGGTGCGGGCTTACATTACAAGTCCTCTGGCATAAAATTTTGCTTTTAGAAGCAGGAATCATGCCAGCAAATACATGATATTTGCTTTGAAGTATTAAATTCCCAGAATGAGATTTTGGTTCCACCTCCACGGAGGCCTAGAGATTCCTGGAGTCCTTCTTGGTCCTCCTGGGCACAAGCTTGTTAGGTTCTGCTCTCCAATTTCCGACTTTACTTTTCTCCTTGCTTTTCATTTTGAACAGAACAGCTGGGAAGTGACAGTGATTGTCTCATCTATGAAGTCAGGGGGCCCTGGTCTGTGTCCCGGCTCCATCAGTTACTAACTGTGACCTTGAGCAAGTCTCACAGCTTTATGGAGCCTTGTTTGCTCTCTCCATGAAGACTATGCGCAGCAGCCTCGAAGAGTTATGGAAAGGAATAAAGGTTCCACGGGCAAGTCGGAAATCTTGGAACCCATTAATTGCTTGTTCATTCAGACAAACAAATTTCCTTTTGAAGCTTTTTCTTGTTCTATTCCGAGTCTTTTTCTGTTGGGTACACTTTGGGGTGTTGATTATTTTTTTCTCTCTCAGATAGGAAAAAAAAACAAAACCCTTACGTCCTTCCCTCTCTGCCGTCTGTCTCTGTGCAAGTTTCCCTTTCATCTGTGCCCCTGTTGTTTTATTTCCCACTCATCTCCCTGGGCAGCAGGCGTCCTTCCTGGCAGCCTTTGCAATTTACATGGTTTCATCATTTCTCTTTAGCATTTATCATTAAGTCTCACTCTAACAGGCAAGTCTTAGATGTTTTCTTATTTTGGTATGGCCTTGGTTTTTCTTCCCCCTACTTCCTTTCACCCAGAAGATATTGAAATGTTCTAAAAAAGGAATTGAAATGGACTATATAGGAAAAGGGGGCTGGGGGTTGCCTCCTTGCCAAGGGTCTTGGTGACTTTAATTTCCTCTCTCTCATCTTGGTGTTTGGCGTAGAGTGGGCGGCGGTGGGTGAGAGAAGGGACATGGGTGTAGGAACCAAAATGTTTTAACTTGTCCTTGAGACATGTGAAAGCCCGTGGGGTAAAAACCCTCTTTCCCCAGCATTAGAGAGACAAACGCACAGAAATCAGAGAGACCTCGTTTTGAACCCCTAATGGACAGTTGGGCTTCCTTTCTTTCTGAAAGATCATTACCTTTCCTTTTTTTTTTTTTTTCTTCCAAATTTCAAGACATGTGTTTAGATGTTTAATGCACTCAGGATTTATGCGTGAGGTAGGGACCACTTTAGTTTTTTTCTAAATGGTGACACCACCATTTGTTGTGAGTCTGCCTATCTCCCAAGCTGGACCTATATAATCTATAGGTCTGTCTCGGATTCTCAGTTCTGTTCCACTGATTTCCCCATCCCCGGGCTGGACCACATGTTTCCGTTACTGCTGGGAGCTTGAGTTTCTGAGCCAGAATACTCATGGACACTCGTAATTCACTTTTTTACAAGAATAAAAGTGCAGCATCCCTTGTTCCTACAAGCCATTTGGTGCTCCCTAGCACTTGGAAAAGTGGTGTAAAACAATCACTTAGACTTCTAGTTGAATATTTTAAAAATCATTTGGAGTACCCTTTTTAATAAGGCATTCACTAAATCTTACAACTGAAGAGAAGTAAATTCCAAATGTTTAATTTATGAGATGTTTGCTCCATGGAGACTAGTTTATTTTCAGGCCTGGGGAAAACAAACCAAACTTGGGCAAATTTTCTATTATTTTTCTGTCCTGGCACTGATAAATAGCTCACACATACGGCATGCTGAGCTGCTCTGCACTTCAGGTAGGGTGCAGGGTTCTCCCATTCCTGGCCCTGAAGCCTCATTTGGGTGTGGCACTGGCACTTTACAGCCATAGTCAAAGTCAAGTTGTCACAGCTTTCCAAGGGTTTGGAGTGGGGTCAGTCACGGGCCATCAGCTGTCACCTGCGCAGTCGTAAGTTTCACTGATGTCTGGGATCTGAGTCTACCGCCCAAGAATTATTCTAGAGTGCATCTATTAGGTTTCATAGATTTTTAAAAATTCTCCAATTTTGAAGAGTAAATGGAGTTTTGGGGACATCTTAAGGAGAGGAGGGAGCATTCATTGAGCACGTGGTTTGTTCCTCAGTACTGAGATGCTTTGCTTACGTTGTCTCACATGGCTCTCAGGAGCCACAGCAGTAGGTGGGCCACCCGGCGAGAAAACTGAGGCCGAGAGAGTTTCTGTAACTTGCTGCAGGCGACAGTCTGTAAGTAACAGAGCAGGGACCAACACCCCACCTGTCGGACGCAGGTGCCTCTAGCCCACCCTCTGGCTAGTCATCCGTTCCAGTCCCATGTGCCTCAGCACAGACCGATTATTTATAACTTATTGGTAGGTTCAGCCAAGGCCAAGGCCAAGGCCGATGCCTGTTATTGTTTCTGACATATTTCTACATTTGTTTTAAGGTGAAATTGCCTTGTCTTTGGGAACCATTATGTCTCTGATGCCCCAGATCCTGTCATTCCTCCCTGTTCCCTCCCGTCTCCTTCTCTTACGTAACCATTGGGCACACTCTGTGGAATGCGCGGAGTGATGACATGGAATCTCTGCCCTGAGGAGCCCGGGGTGCAGCGATGAGCATCAGTAATAACGGCTGACATTTATGGAGTACCTGCTGTGTTTCCCAGGGACGCTTCCAAGCACTTCACATGTGTTCTTTCATGTTAATTCCTCACAACAGTCCTATGAAATCTGTTTTGTTATTGTCATGCCCATTTTGTATATGAGACAATAGAGGCATAGAGAGGTTATGTAACTTGTCTCAGGTCACACAGGCAGGAAGTAGCAGAGCCTTGGCAGTCTGAGTGGGAAGACCACGCCCTCAGCCACTGAGGGGGAGGCACGTCTGAGGCTGCCTTGGAGTCGGGGATGTTTCATCTGGAAGATGAGGAAGCATGTCCCAGGCCACCAATGGGGGGTGGGGAGGCAGGCAGGCTGTCCCGGCTGAGGAAACAGCGCGGGCCCAGGGTGGGAGGGTGTCTGACGGATTTACGGAATAATGACCTTCCTGCCGATCATTTCGTGTCTGTGGTTTATCGTGCCCTGAGATCGTAATGCCGGATTTACTGAAGCAGCTTAATCCTGCCAGAAGTTTGGGGCAACAAAGCACTCGAAGTTTGAGTGCAGGACTAGACTGCAGGGAGCAGATAAAGGAACATCTTTCATGCCTAAAATATGACCCGCACCTACGACCCGTCTCAGCACGTGCAGAATCGCTCACGTGAGCCCTTTGGGGCGAGCAGCCGGAACCGAGTTCTGCCACGTGCAGCAGGCACTGGCGAGCGCTGGCCCTGTGCCAGGTGCTGCAGACACAGGGGTGAACTGGGGTCACCCTGGCGGGCCCAGGCCAGTGGAGGGCACAGCCAGACCAGTGGAGTAGGATAAATGGGTAAGCAGGGGACTTGGGGGGAGTGTGGTTGGCGGCACGTGGGCAGGTTTCTCCGAGGACATGACAGGAGGCCTGACGGGCGGCTGGAGAGGACGCCGGGCAGAGAGGACATGGCCTGGGTTGAACCAGGAGAACAAAAGACGGACATCTGCAGCTAGTATCAAGCCTCCTCTCATCCCAATTCTAACCGGACGTGACTTGCGGTAGGGGACACATGCCAGACTTGGGCTGGAGATGCTGCCAGCATCCACGTTGTGCAGGCACAAAGACCAATTTTGGGGGGGGACCCAGGCCTCCGGGTGAAGGTCGTGGGAGGAACAGCTGTGTAGGCCAAGAGCGGGTGCTGAGTGAATGAATTAATGAACGAATGCATCTACAGCAGCCTTCAGTAGCTTCACCTGGTGAGGAGTGGGTCTCTGGTCTCGTGTCCTCCTGGCCTCTGCCTTCTGCTGCAGCGTCTGTGCCTCTGCAGGAGCTGCCTGCACATCCTGTCCCTGCACAGACTGCTCAGCGCCCTCCCCGGGTGCCAGGTCCTCCCCGAAGGCTTCCCAGACGAGGTAGGCTGAATAAGCATCCTCACCCCCGGCGAGCTTCCGGGATGAGAAATCCTCTTTCCCTCTCTGTCCCTGTGAGCCTACCAAGTAAGAAAAATGTGGAGCCTAAAAACGGGAAGAAACCGACCAGCTGAACTTCACCGTAGAAACGGGGCGAGTGCGTGGTGTGGGGGCCGGGAGCGCGGGCCGGAGCTCGAGCCAGCGTCTGGACGTCCGTCCAGGGCCGCCGCGTCCCCGACACACACCAGGCAGAGAAAGGTGGAGGGCCACCTTCTCTAATACGAGTTTTATGTCTTTGGGGAAGGAAGAGAGGCTCAGAATAGTAATTTTTTCTCAACCTCCTACTCTGGAAAATTTCAAATATGTTTAAGCATCGAGGGGATAGAGCGGGCTGTGACGTGCCCACCGGCTGCCTCATCGGTCGCCAATTCATTTCGAAGCACATAGAAATATCTATTCGTAAGATTGTAACGATCAATTTAAAACGCTAATCTCATCAAGTATCAACGGTAGGCATTAATATTAAATGTTTATACAAATTTAAATATTAGTTAGAAATATTAATTACTGTGTATCTCAAGTGCCAGGCACTGTACTAGGTTCTCGGCACACAGCGACTTCTCCAGGCACCTGGGCCCAGCCCAGTCCAAGGCCATCCCCTTCAGAGGGACAGAGGGGTCACCCTGCTCTGCTCTCCCCGTGAGGCGTGAATCCACTAGCCGCCCGTGGATTTCTTAGAACCTGGGAGGCCCACGAAGTCAGTGATGAGCAAGCGCTAGCCGTTACTGAGCTGTTTGGGCTTTTGGAAAACCTGGGGACAAGAGTCAGCAGACGCTGGCTCCTTCATGCTGTGTCATGTTGGGCACGTAACTTAATCTTTCTGGGACTTTTTGGTTTTGGGTTTATAAAGTGGAGGAAGTAGGACCCTGTTTTGGGACCACGTGGTTTTCTGAGGAAGGAGGGGAGGCAGGGACAGAGTTAGGATTAACGCGAGGCTCAAAGCCAGGGTTAGAGTCTGCAAGGCACCCCCACCGCCCACCCCACTGGCCCTGGGTAGACCAGGGGCCTGGAAAGGCCTGTCTACAGGTCACGCCAGCCTCGGCAGCAGCACCCAGAGAAGCAGCCTCGTGCCCGCTGGAACCGGACGTCCCCAGTGTTAGAAGGGGCAGACTGGTAACCCCCACGGAACAGGCCACAGGGAGGACCGCTCCTTCCCCACCAGCGTTTAACAGAGTAAGAGATGCTGGTGTGCGAGGCACTCTCGAGCTTTCCACTGCTGGGAGCCGCGGCAGGAGAGACATGGAAACCAGAAGTCGGGGCTCTGCACTGCCAGCAGGGACGCCAGTCACCTGCCCCAGGGTTGGTGACGTGAATAAACGCGAACGGCTCCGGCTGGATGTCTGGTATCTGTCGGGGACAGCGGGGAGGGTTTGGAGCTGCCCACCTGTCTGGCGTTTGTGTGAGTGCACAGGACACCCAAAGAGATGTTTAAAAGGAGATGTTCTCCTGACAGTTGTTCATTAATAATTAGGACTCAGCTATAAACACGCAATCCAGTGGTGGCTGAAATGACATTGTCCCATCGGAGCTTGATGACTTAATTTCATTCCCATTTCATTACAAGAAAAGGGCGTGAGCTCTGGCAGCCACCACCCCCGGCTCCACATGGAAATTGCCGATTAGAAGCCACCGGCTTGACTGGCAGCAGGTGAGCGGTTGCCCGGGGTGGGTGGGGTGGGAGGGGTATGGGACACAGAGGGTCCGGGACGCTTCTGGGTGACAGACGCTGGTTACCTTGGTCATGGCGATGGCCTCAGGTGTGTGCTCACGTCAGAGGTGTCGGCGTGCTCGCTAAGAGGCCGAGTAGCCACGTTTTCCCAAGCAACTACCTCAACTTTGCAAAAACCGTCTGATTCGACGCTTGCGGCAACTCTGGGAAACTGTCGCTGTTACATTCCCGCTGTACAGGTGACACTCGGCGGCTCCGAGAAGTTCCGGAACTTAGCAGGTGTCTGGTGGGCCCTGCCTGTCTGTCTGACCAATTCCCTCTGGTTTTTGAGCAGCCCATGCCGGGAGCCGCGGCCCCACCATCCTTTTCGGGAGATCACACGAGGACGCGTTGGTCCCTGGCTCACACCGCCCCAGGGAGGTCTCCGTTTCTTCCCCACCCTGCTTCGGGCTCTGGCAGGTTCTGGTCACAAGGTGGGCATAGTTCTGGGGCTGCTGCCATTTCACCTTGTTGGTAAATATTTCCCACGTTGCTCAGATTTACCGTTTTGGAAACCTCCCTCAGGCCACTGAGGGGACGCGTTATATGATTCGCTCAACCCTGTCGACAGACAGTGAGACGGTGGCTTCCCGTGCTTTGCCATGGGGAGTCACGTGGCCCCAGCCTACCGCGCAGAAGGCGGCAGTACCGGGCCGTGGGCGACAACAGGGCCCTGCACTCAGACGGCCTGGCCCAAATCCCAGAGCTGCTACAAAATAGCTGTGTGACTTTAGGCAGGTTATTTGACCTCTCTGAGCCTCAGTTTCTTAATTTATAAAGTAGGGGTAACAGCAGCACCTCTCTTAGAGGCTCTGGGTCCCGAGAACAGGGAGGCCTGGCTCGGGTGGCGCCGGGGCCTGGGCCTGTTGCTTTCCCATCTCAGCTGCAGCTCTGCTGAGCCACGATGTTTCCCTGGCTGGGAAGGTCCGTTCATTTCCTACGGCCGCTGTGGCAAAGTGCCACAAAGCTCCTGGTCTGGAACAACACAAATGATCATCTTCCAGTTCTGTGGAGCACAAGTCCAACTCGGGGCTCGCTGGGCTGAAATCAAGGCACATCCCCCCCCCCCCACCCCCCCGAGGCGCCAGGAGAGAATCCGCTTCCTCACCTCCGGCAGCTTCCAGAGGCGCCTGCTCTCCTGGCGGGCGGCCCCTTCCTCCCCTTCGAGGCCACAGCGCTGGATGGGCTCCACTAGTGTCGCTGCCCAGTCCTCTCTCCCGATTTCCTCTGCCACTTTTAAGGATATTGCGCCCGTGAGGATAAGCCAGGATAATCTCCCTATTTTAAAGTCAGTTAATTAGAAACCTTCATTCTGCCTGCAACCTTAAATCCCCTTTGCCATATAACCAGCATATTTGCAGGTTCTGGGGATTAGGAGGCAGGTATCTTTGGGGGAGGCGTGATTCTGCCCGCCACACACCGCTGGGGCTAGAAGCTCGGAAACTGCATCCGCCAGGCCCCCTTGCTGGCCATGCTCCAGCTAGCGTCAGCCAAGGGAGACCCTGCCGCGGATTAGAAGGTGGGCACAGGCGCGGGCTCTCCTGCTCCTGGGGCAGCTCTGGTGGCGGTGGCAGCACTGGGAAGCGGGGCTGTGGCCTCCAGGCAGGTGCCACCAGCCCCCCAGCCCTGCCCCCTGCACACCTGCAGCTGAGAAGTGGGAGCAGCTGCCCCCTTCCCTCCATCGCCCTTAGCACCTGGCACAAGCGCCTTACACGCATGTCTTGATTTCCTCTAGCCCTTCACATAGGAGGTGCCAGGAGGGTTGGGACCCAAGGTGGCGTCCTCGAACACCGATCAGGCACTGGCACTTCTCATCCATGACTTCATTTAACCCCCTCAACGGCTCTTATTTTAAAGATGGATAAACATATCACTCAGATCACCTGCTGGCAAGTGGCCGAGCTGTGCTTTGAACCCTAGTGGTGTCTGCCTGGGACGACCCTGCCTGCCCAGGGACCAGGCCTCAGCCCAGGGGTCGGGTGGCCTGGTGGGGTGTCTTCCGAGCCTCTGTCTCAGCTCCCTTTTGAGCTCTCTAGCCCTGAGGGTGGCTAGACCTCGCAGGGACACCTCCCTGCAGCCTTCGTGAAGCCCCCATGCAGCCTGCCACCACACTGGCCTCTCTGTTATAGCATTTGTCGCCTGTGTGCCCCTGGCCTCCTCACTCAGGGGTTTTCTCGTTGATTTGAATTCGCTCTCACTGCACGTTAGATGCCTGTCCCCTCTGTTCTTGCCCGTTCTGTTCTAAGGGGAGGGACTAGGCTCTGAGGCCGCTGACCCAGGGGAACCCTGGCTCTAGGGGCACGTGGCCTCCCCGCCTCCGTAAGATGGGGTAACCGTCCCTCCTCAGGGGCTGCCTCCGCCTGGCACCACACCCGACACTTAATACAAGCTTAACACATTACGGTTATATGTGATTCTAAATGTTAGCCTTGTTGGGTTTTGCTGATTTAAATTTTCAACGAAAGAGTCAAATGCTCCTTTCCATTGAAATTTCTTCCATCGATTCCATTTTCAAGAAGCTAGCTTCTCTTTGAAGTTGAGATAAATATTCAAACCTATTTTTAGCAAGTTTTCCTCCCATTTCACATATTGAAAATTATTTAACTCCTTCAAGTACCTGGAGTCGCTTTTGTGGGCCATGATGTTAGATGTGGATTTCATTAATTTCCGCATCCCTGTGAAGTTAACCTGACTTCATTTAGGAAATAGCCTTTTCTTCCCCTAGTGTTCGGTGTCGCTTATTTTAGTGCAGGCTAGGTTCTCGTGGGCAGTGGCGTCTGTTAGGGACTCTGAGGTGCCGATCCACACAGCCACACACAGACGTTCTGCAGGTCTGAGCGCATCATTCTGTGCCTCGCGTAGGAAGGACAACTTGTTTGGGTAACTGGTGCTCAGAGCACATCATTTTCTGCTGAGCAGGGCCTGCAGATCCAGGGCTTTTTGTCTTTGGGAAGTCAGATTATTGGGGAAATCAGAGGCAGCTCTGAATCATACCTCTGATCGTCACCTGCTCTGGTGATTGCTGAATTCCATATTTCCCCTTGTGGTTTAAAATTTTTATGAGATTGGACACTGATACTTGCAAAATAAAAAAATTAAAAAAAGAAGGAAAAAAATTAAAAATAATAAAATTTTTATGAGAGACTGTCTTGGTGACAGACCCTGGTTGTAAATTTTATCTCAGACTCTCTGAACCTTCTCCGTGCCCAGCATTGATTCTTTTTTCTTCCCTAAAAGTACTCAATCTGGATTTAATTTTCTATATGCTGATAATTCTTAAGTTTCCTAATAGTGACCTGATTCATTGGCCCATTGTGACTTTACGGCATGGCTTTCTTTAAAATAATGACACTCATCCTGGTTTATTCTTATTTATTTGCAGCGCTGGCCTCTCTCATTTCTTTGCGAAGAGATGCCAGCAGCTCTCTAAATGGTTCCCAGCACGTCTGATAGAAATCTCAGGGCGTGTGGACTAGAAGATCTTACTGCTCTGCACTTAGGTGGGGTAAGCATTTGAGTGGCTGTGCCCTGTCTCTCTGCCCCTCTGTGCTCAGCCCGTGGCTTTGGTACCTGGGTTGCTGCCCCGTGTCCACGTTCCAGGCAGGAAGAAGGGAGATGGGAAGGGGACTGAGAGGTGTCCCTTTCCAAAGGGGAAGGGACACACTCAGGGATTTTTTTCCCTTATATTTCATTGTTCAATACCATGCTGGTTTTTAATAACAAAGTACAACAAACTAGGTGGCTTAAAACAACAGAAATGTATCGTCTCACAGTTCTGGAGGAGGGAAGTCTGAAATCAAGGTGTCAGCAGGGCCAAGCTCCCTCTGGAGGCCCTAGGGGAGGGTCCTTCCTGCCACTTCCAGCTTCTGAGGGGGGGGGCAGCAGTCCTTGGCGTTCCTTGACCTTGACCTGACGCATCCTTCAGTTCTCTGCCTGTGTCTTCCTGTGGCATTCTCCCTGCTTGTTTTAGCTTCCATGTCTCCTCTCTGCTTACAAAGACACCTGTCACGCTGGGTTAGGACCTGCCCTATTCCAGTATGGCCTTGTCTTTCCTGATAAGGGAAGGTCGCCTGCAATGACCCTATTTCCAAATAAGGTCATAGTCACAGGGACCTGGGGTTAGGACTTCGACATGTTTCCTTGGAGAACATAATTCGACCCACAACAAATGCCATGTCCCCTGGCCACCCCTAGTTGGAGGTTTTTCAGTAAAGAAAATGGGGAGAATGAGTGTTTAGCTGCACTAGCAGCGCCTGCCACGGTGGTCCAGTCACCAGCCGCAGACGCCCAGCCCAGCAAGGCCGGGGGCTCGGTCCTGCCACCTCCTGGTTACCCAGAACCCAGACTTCTCCGGGGCCGTTGCAGCCTTCTTGTTTTGTGTATGGACCCAGAAGAGCTCTGTGTGGCCAAACCACGATGCCCAGGCACGCTGTTCCATCAGATAACCTCTCTGGCTCTCACTCCAAGACTGCCTTATTTTTCATGTTTTTTAACAGGCAGGGTTCCCTGATTTCTGATGGTGCAACCTACATCAGCAGCCCAAATGGCCCAGAAATTAGTGACAACTGGAGCAGCCAGAAGATCCTGTTGTTTACTGTTGACAGCAGAGAGGGGTAGACATGGAGAATTTCCCCAAGCAGCCCAGGGGAAGGTGAGGCAGTCTGGGCCTGTGAGCCTTTGCAGCTCGGGACAGCCAGGGGCCGCCAGGGCGGGCTCACTGCACCGTGGCTGCTGCCATCTGACAGCACGGCGGGCCACAGGGACGAGGACAGGCACCCACATCTGTGATATGCTCTGTCCAAATTTCCACCAACATGTGAAAATCAAGTGTTTTCCCTCTTTAAAGGGTAAGCCAGTCATTCTGAAAGCAAAATTGTGCCAACTAGCTCATTTTCCAAGTTGCTCAAGGTAGAACTGGGTTCAAACGCAAGCTGCTCCAGATCTTGGGCATGTGGCAAGGTACCTACTCCCTCTTGACTTCTCTTCTGCATTGACAACATGGGGACCAGTGCCGCTCTCGAGAGGGATTCAGGTGTTATGTCCCCAGCAGCCTGCCTGGCAGACCCACGCCAGGTCTCTCCCGGTCCTCTCTGCCTTTGCAGACGCCATCCACGTCCACCCGGAGCTCAGGACTGAAGCCACGGCTTTATTCTTCGTTTCTCTCTCTCTCTTGCTGTCTGTCTAGCCCAGCAGCCACCCGGCCAGTTCTGCCTTCTCTACTCCCAACAGCCTACTTTAAGTAATCAAGGTCATGCTCATTAAGGTAATTAACTAACTAAGGACTACCTTGATCTCTCCCCAGAGAGGGAGCCTGCAGGTCCTCCCCACTCTGCCCCTGACCCATTCTCCACGCGGACCACAGGACCTTTGCCCTGGCCTTCCCGCTGCCCTGATGTCCCCGAGATGCGCTCCGCAGGGGCGGGATGGTGCTGAGCACAGGATGGCTCTGACTCCATGTGCCATCTGGACTGCTGCTCCCTGTCACATTTAGTCATGGAATTAATGAGCAAATTAACTGGGAACTGATTATTCAGCTCGGGAAATAATAAATTCAGCTTCTCTTTCTTTTGGCTTACAGCCTTTGAGGGCCCACGATTTTTCCTGGTAAGAATGAAATGCAAAGAGATATTTGCATTTTTAAGTTTCATGTAAAACTACAAAAGAAAGAACGAGAACTATCAACAAGATCAAAAGAAATGGGAAATTTACAAAGAGAGGGGAAACGATGTTATTTTGCCCTTTTGTTTGCAGACTCTTTGGAAAGACAAGAGTAGCACAAAGAAGCCACAGTGACAGGCTCGGGAGAGCAGCGAGTTGGTGCTGAGTCACTGCGAGGTGCAGGGTGCAGGTGGGACGGGGCTCCCGAGAGGATGCACCTCAGCCCTGCAAGGAAAAGCCGGGAAGCTGCTGACCTGCGAACCAGACAGCCCTGCATCCAAGCCTGTCCGAATTGTGCCAGATACGAAGAGTTAATTTGGAAGGTCTCTCTTCTGGGGGAGGTATGGGCTTTGTTCCCATCCCCCGAAGTCCCCTTCGCTTGCTTTTGGTTCCTGGATGGTACTCCAGAGAATTGAGATCTCTGGAGCCCTGTGAAGCTTCCTAGAATCACAGAATGTTGGCACGGCTTTCTCTTTCACCTCTCAGATATTTCAGTGCATGCTTGGATCTCTCTTTCTTTTTCCTTTCTGGGTAGGGAAAGAATTGCCTGCTCTCCCTATAAATGAAAGAGACAAGTCCAAGATTTAGTGGAAGAGAAGCGCAGGGTAGCGTGCAGAAGGCACTCAGGGACGCAAGAGAAGAGAGATCCTTGTGGAGATAAAACCGGCTGGACAAGAGAAGAGAGATCCTTGTGGAGATAAAACCGGCTGGACGTCAAGGCCGTCCCCAGAGGTCTCTAGGTTCCATGTCATGTTCCATGCACGGCTGCATGGCAGTGGCCTCTCAGGAGGATGGTGGGGCCCCATCTTCTGGGGGGGCACATCGGATCCTGAAGCAGAGGAGGACTCTCCCTATCTTCCCTCTCTCCTTCCTTCCTTCCTTCCCTCCTTCTTTCCACCCACCCATCCTTCCTTTCCACTACCCGTTCTTCCTTTTATCTGTCCATCCATCCCTCATCTACCTCCTTCCAGAAAAGAGGAGAAAATTTACAAATATGCAAAGAATACTTTAAAATACGTAAAATTATCATAAGAAAGACACAGAAAAGGTAGAATCAGCATAGGAAAGGAAGCTGAGGCCAGGAGTGACATTGTCATACAAAACACAGGCCTCCAGGTCCTGGGCACCTGCTACAGGTAAGCAGCATCCGGCCTCGAGCTTTCCAGCAGCCAGCGGAGTGGGGAACATGATCGCACGATTGGTCCTTGACTGTAAGGTAAAAATAAACCCGTTGCCAAGACAAAGTGTGGCTCTGAGTGATTTCTGAGACCAGGGAGAAATTTCCCCGGGCTTTTGTGAAGAGGGCTGAGGTTTGGGGGCTGGGGGGGTGGGGGCAGGCTGGTGGCCAGTGACCTCCAGCTAAGCGGGCTGAGCCCCTGTGACGGGGAGACCAGGCCTGGGTTACTGGAAGCTGTGGGGGTGGGGCTATCGGAACAGTAAACAAAATGGACACACTCTCTGTTCTCAGTGAGCTTGCTTTCCAGAGGGGAGGGACAGTAGACGCATAAGTAAAAAACATAGAGATAGATTTTCCCATATGGTGATGCATGCTGTGGAGAAACAGAAGGCTGGAGGGGCGGGGAGAGCGGGAGGGAGGGGGGGAGGGGGCTGCGATCTGAGCAGAAAGCGAGGGGAGTCTCTGCACCAAAGGAGCCGGTGAAACAGAGACCTCCAGGAAATGAGGGAGCCCCTGAGCAGCTGAGGAGAGAGACTATGTGACAGGACAGGGTGACAATCCGAGTCACACTAGGTATAGTGCGCAGAAATTGTGCAAAGCCCTTTACAAGTTAGTCCCACTTGGCTGAGTCCCCGTGGCACTGGAGACCCCTTGAGTTCTGTGAACTCAGGAGACGCAGTCGCCGCCCGGCTGCTGTGCAGGAACAGGCCTCACCATGCGGGGCCCTTTTATCTGTCCTTTTATCTTCCTTTTATCTGTCCATCCATACCTCATCTACCTCCTTCCAGAAAAGAGAAGAAAATTTACAAATATGCAAAGAATACTTTAAAATATGTAAAATTATCATAAGAAAGACACAGAAAAGGTAGAATCAGCGTAGGAAAGGAAGCTGAGGCCAGGAGTGACATTGTCATCCAAAACGCAGGCCTCCCGGTCCTGGCACCTGCTGTGCACACCCTGGGAACTCGAGAGTGGAGGGGACGCTGAACCCGCTCCACACTCACCACCTGCGCTGGGGTTTCTCTCCGCTGTGCACCCCAAGACACGCCACGCTTCGAGCTCTCCCCGCACAGCACGTGCACAGAGAGGGCCCAGCAGAAGATGGGGAACCCCGAGAACCCAGCTGTGCACAGCGCTCCAACCACGCAGGGCTTTCAGCCCGCCGCACTCGCACGCCAGGCCCTGGGATGGGGGCGCTAAGGGGCCTCAGTCTCTGCCTCCCTGCACTCGGTCTGGACGTGACACTGAGCCAGTGTCCCGTGCATTTTCCCGGGACAGCCCGGCTCACCTGGAGAATCAGCTGACCAGTTGGAGCTACTCAGAGAAAACCGTGTGTGTCGCCACCGCGGGGCTGCCACAGCCACGTTCAAAGGTAATTTGTTTTGTCAGTGGTTTATTTTGGGTTTAAATGAAGACGGTTTGTTTTTCTCTGGTTATACGCATGGCTGAGCGGGCAATATTGTTCAGAGAGGAAATCTCTTGCATCAAAAGACGTGAATGTTCCAGGGCTATACACAGAGAGTGTGTGAAGTCGGCGACTTTAGGAAATTCCAATAAAATGAATAGGGGAAAACTGCAGAGCATTTACGCTCCTGTGACCCCCAACGCAAGATGGGCGGACGTCGAAGGTGGAGCAGAACGGTGCTGGGAGGACTCCCGAGGCTGAGCTCCTGCCGGGCACCTGCCTCAGCTGCATCTGCAAAACACCCTGCTGTCTGGGCAGAGGTCATTCCCACAGGAAGAAGGAAGTTGGGGGCAAGTGACAAACAAAAAGCTGTTCCCCAGCCCTCCCAGAGTCCCCAGGGCACCGGGCTCCCTGGCTCGCTTGCCTTCTACCTCCTTTTCCTTCCTCTCTTCCTCTTCTTCCTCCTCATTCTCTTCCCCCTCCTTCTCCTCCTCCTCCTCCACCAACTCTTCAGAAAAACAGGAACTTGCTCATTATCAACTGAATTTGATATAAAATTGATATATATTTATATTTTATATAAAATTCGACATATAAAAATGTATGCCCCACAAATCAAAATTCATTATTACAGTTCAAACTTCAGTATTGTAATGTAGGGAGAATTTTTTTATTAAAATAAATTATGATATGAAAGAAATAGGACAGTCAGGACTGTCTGGCTCAGTGAATCTCGTTAACTACAGAGATCTTTGAAGTGAAAAGTTTCTGGGTGCAGAGCAAATTATTTATAAGATACTGACCTTTCTTCAAAAGTATTACTGTAAAAAATAACAAATGCAGTCCTGCTTCCAGAAAGATGGAGTAGACACACTCTCCCCTATTCTTCCCACTAAGGACAGCTAAAACTCCTGGACATTTTGTAACAAACGTAAGGAGACTCTGAAAGGCGCAGAGAAGGAGGTAGACTGGCTGGAAGCTTCGGGCCCGAGGAGCGGTGGGGAGCTCCATCGGTTTTCTTGCTGCCTCGTGTATCCCAGATTTGGAGCAGGAGAGCAGGAAATGCCCAAGGGCACAGACAATAAAAGCCCCAGAAACAGCCTGCTCTCCCCAGTGGAAGGACCAGGAAGGGGGCAGCCTCGCAAGATAGAAAACGTGAGACAACAATCTTTCTACTCCGGGCAGATATTGCAGAAAACCTGTGGCTTGCCCCAGCCCGCGCTGGCAAATGCCAACTGGGGTGCCCAGACTTCCCCTCTGTAATGAGATCCTCTTCCTTTGAGGGGAGAAGGGCCCCGTGGCCGTGGTGGGTGACGGAGGGGCAGCAGCGTCCCCAGGGAACCAGTGGGGAGCAGAGGGGACTGTTGCCTGGAGCATCGTGGGGAGGAGGAGCCCCGCCAGCCGGGAAGGGCCCTGGGCTGGCTCTGCCCTGCTTGTCCCCATGCTCCGGACCGGGTCTGGCACAGGTTCCTGTTGGCCGGCTTGTGAGAGCCGGTTCCCAGACGCCACCCTGCCGTCCCTGCCGGTGCCTCTCACACACCCGTGAGCTCAACTCAGGGCCACCATGTTCTCGGTAGAAATCTTTGGTGCAGTGCGGCTGCTGTCCTGAGAAATGGCTGTGTTTAGGAGCTTAGATGTATGTCCCTAAGGCCTCCATCCCTGTGGGGTTCCTGCACCCCCCGCCTCTAGCCCAGGGCCTCCCAGAGGGTATGGGTGTTCCTAGGGCATCTCTCACTGGCATTACTGCCCCCACCGAACCCTCATTCTCTGCCTCCCTCCACGGCCACGGCCACCGGGTCTAGTCCCAGGCGCCGCATCTCCCAGCCCAAGTGCCCTCCAGACACTTCCTGGGGAGGAGGCAGACTGGGCTCTCAGAGGAGCCCTGCCCCTCCCGGAGAATGTGGAAGGAAGTGTGGCTGTCGCTTCTTTCTTTTTATCTTTATGAGCATTTTTTTTCTTTCTCTTATACTCACAAAATAGAATATGCTGCCAACTTGACTGGTAAAGTGTGGCAAGGAGAGGCCTCCAGAACTTTCTAGGACAGACTTGGCTCATGGCTCTCAGGAAGCAAAGGAGAAGGAAGCGGGTACCCAGAGGCGGAGCTGTGCCGAGGCCTGGGGGGCTACTCCTCCGAGAACAGGGAGCCTCCGCACGGATGGATGAGGAGCTTGCAGCAGCCCCTCTCCCCTGGCGGACCTTCAGCGGGAGGGCTCTGTCGGGACAAGGACAAAGGAAGTCTGGGCAGGGCCTGAGCCAGCAAAGTCCCCCTCTCCTCTGGGCAAGGCTCAGCTCTTAGTTTGGGCCAGACCTGCCTCTGGCTGTTCCTTCTGACAGTCCCACCCCTGCCACCTCGGTGCCTGCTGTGCCTGCGGGAACCTGTCTGAGAATGTGAAAGCGAGGGGACATTTGGTGCCAGAGCATTCTTCCAGAGGGAAGTCAGACGGGGAGCAGGGGCCCTCAGCTCTGAGTGGCGCTCTGAGCACCCCAACTGGGTTATAGTTAACCTTTGTGCCCGGATGCTGCCGCGGCAGCGGGGAGGCGGGTGTGTGTCGGTGCCACGTGTGAGCTTGCGGACGCTGAAGGGTGCCTCACCGTCACCAGGATGGCTTTCTGGGTTTTGTTTTATTTTTCTTGTTTGCTTTCAAATAACAGAAGAAATCAACAGATGCACTGGGCAGATGATGCCTGCGAGCAGTTAGCAAAACACCACGCAGCGTTCAGATGCCCGGCAGATTCCGTGCTCGTGCTCGGTCTGGAGGGACACGGCCCCGCGACCACGGGAACGGTCATCGCTTTTCTCTTCGCCAACGGCTGCCAAGGAGGGCTGGAAGCCGTCTGGCCCGTCCCCTGCCTCAGGCCGTCCCGCTCTGACCCTAGAGCCACCTTAGTTTCTTCATGGGGACAATTGTGACGGGGATGAGGGGTCTCCAAACACTCCAGTCGTTGCTGTTATCAGTCAGCATCTTCTGCGTATGCACCACCGATATATTATCGTTAGATATTGGCATACACCGACTCCAGTGCTACTTTAACAATACGTTCTGTACAAAGATATAAGTTAAAAATAAGTAAGATAAAAATAAAGTATGAATGCTCTGGTTTGGATAGTGTGCCCCCAAAATTCGTGTCCTCTCTGGAACCTCAGAATGTGACCTTATTTAGAAATAGGATCCCTATCGCTCTGGGAGGCCGAGGTGGGCGGATTGATCGAGGTCAGGAGTTCGAAACCAGCCTGAGCAAGAGCGAGACCCCATCTCTACTATAAATAGAAATAAATTAATTGGCCAACTAATATATATAGAAAAACTTAGCCGGGCACAGTGGCACATGCCTGTAGTCCAAGCTACAAGGGAGGATGAGGCAGAAGGATTGCTTGAGCCCAGGAGTTTGAGGTTGCTGTGAGCTAGGCTGACGCCACGGCACTCACTCTAGCCTGGGCAACAAAGTGAGACTCTGTCTCAAAAAAAAAAAAAAGAAAGAAAGAAATAGGATCTTTGCAGATGTCATTAGTTAAGATAAGGTCTTACTGGAGTAGGGTGGACCCTCAATCCAGGGAGACTGGCGTCCTCGTAAGAGGAGAAGAGACATAGAGACAGGCACAGGGAGGATGCCACGTGCCAACAGGGACAGACCAGCCGAGGATGGCCAAGGATGGAGGCAGGAACAGACCCTCCCTGGAGCCCGCAGGGAGCACATGGCCTGCAAATGCCTTGATTTGGACTTCCGGCCTCCAGAACCGAGGGACAATAAGTTTCTGTTGCTTAAAGCCATCTAGTGTGTGGTGATTTGTTAAGGCAGCGGTGGGCAGCTGACATAGCGTGATATTTTTATTCTGCTCACCAACGGGTTGCCTTGCGCAGCCTCTGGGTGCGTGGGGGTATGTTCCCCCACCTTTGAGCCCATAAGTTTAGAGGGTGTCCACGGCAGGCCAAGCAGGAGACTGAGGCAGAGACAGAGCTGTCCAGAGCAGGGTGCCCTGTCTGGGAAGGTGTGACTTCCAGCCACAGGACAGGCCACGGGTGTAAACAGTACAGAAGCGTGATGCTGGGTGTTCGCAGTAGGAAGTCTTGGCAAGTGGCTTTTGCACTTGCAGCAGCCCAGACCTAGAGACAGCGTGTGGGGGTAGGGCAGAGGCAAGGCGCCCCCCATGGACTGGGGCTGCTGAGGGCCTGGTCAGCCCCCACCCCCAGAAGCTGCCAGGTAGCGATTGGTCCTTGTAGGCTCATCACTGATTTCTAACTGGGAAACTTGGAAAAGATCCGTTGCTCCTGAATTTTCAGTACATCAGAAGGTGGCTGCTACCTGGCTCCAATGCGCCCCCAGACCTCTGTGTTGGCTCCAGAGCTGCCACTGGGGACGGGCACCTGGGCCTCCGGGGCCCTCAGGCTCCAGATGTCCACAGCTGAGCGTGTCATTCCCTTCTGCAGCCTGTGCCCCTCGGTCCTGAGTGTGGTCAGTGCTAAGACCATTCACAGAGTTGCCCAAACTAGAAACCCAGCCATTCTGGACGCTTCTGTGCCCCGCCCCTAGCTGTAGCAGGTCCTGGGGACTGTGCCCATAACCAGCAAAGCTCTGTCCCGTACTCTCCAGAATGTTCGGGGTGAAGTTAAAACTCCTTAGCTCAGCACCCAAAGTCTCCCTACAAGGGGCCGAGGCAGACACCGTGGATCAGCCACACAAAACTCCTCCCAACTCCCTGTTTTCTTGCATTCTTCTTCTATAGAGCCTGGAAAGCTAAATACCTGATTTTTCTAGACATTTTCCTGTCAGGGGTGGCTGTATGACCCTGTCATGGCCAGTTAGATATAAGTGGAAATCTGCTGGGGAGGGCTTTCACTCCAAATGGAAAGACAAAGTCTGGAGAGAAGGGATTTTGCCCTCTGCCTTCCTCTTACACGGAGAACAAATGTGATGTCTGGGAGTGCAGCAGTTGTCTTGTGAGCAGGAGGGTAAAGGCCTCATTGTAAGGACAATAGAGGAGAAAGAGAAGAGAGTGGAATCCTGACGGCTTTGCTGAGCACCTGTCACGTCCCCCCACGTTCCATGAGGAGGATGTTAGCCTCAGTTGTTGGCCACTCTTGGTCGCATTTTCTCTTGCTTCCGGCCAACCGTGTTTCCACCTAGTGCGGGAACATCGTAGTTACCCAGTAAACGTGAGCTCCCCTCCCATTCCCCATCTCGCTCGCTGCCCGACTTATTCAGCCTCTCTGCTTTCTGAGGAGTCTGCTAGAGCTCTGAGGGAAAGTGCATCTTGCTGACAGACAAGTGCACGGCGAGAGTGAGTGCGCTGTGGGTGACACGGTTCTCTGACACTCCTGGTGTGGGATCCTGACGAGGGCTCCATGAGTGCTTGTGGGGCAAACTCCCACATTGTCTCCCCTCTTTTGGCAAAAGCCTTCAAGTGCAGCGCGGGGCAGACATCTTTCTCCTGTGACTCATGGGGTCGCCCAGAGGAGTAGCTGGCCGTCCCCTCGAGGCGCACGGGCCCGGGCGCCTCCGCCCTGTGCCTCCAGCCGCCTCCCAGCTCTCTGTGACCAACAGCTGAGCAGGGTAATGGTGGCAGCCCAGTCCCTGCCGGGCTTTGAGGTTTCCGGGGCTCCCTGCAGAGGCGTCTGGCCACAGGCACCGCCCCAGGGCTATTTCCAGGGTTGCCTTGCCAGGGCGAGGAGGGCCTGTGAACCCTCCTCCCCTTCACTAAGGGACGGACCCCCAGGAGGTCCCTAGGAGGCCCTGCGGCTCTCCCCACCTTGGTAGCTGCATGTTTGCCGCCCTGTCTCCTGTCAGCCATCAGGAAGGTGTGGCCCAGGAGAAGCAGCTCATGCCACCAGGCCAAGCAGAGAACGGTACCCAGGACTGACTCACTCTGCCCTTCAAGGTGGGCTTCCCTGTTTCAGGGGCAAAAAGCACACAGGTGTTTTGGCCGAAGAGCGGAGATCAGAAAGGTGGCTGGCGTGGACGTC